>JAGXCT010034050.1:35468-55871 GCA_022495035.1 Philopotamus ludificatus
ATATATATATATATATTTATTAATAAGATATTTACTGATTCTGCTTTTTTAACCGATCGATTCAACCGCGTCGTCCGAAGGGGATCTATTTATAAGGGAAAATATACCCCAAGCATTTCAACTCAAGATATTGATGCATTCTTCATATATATCTTGACTTTTTTTTTAAAAAAATGGATTATTATATGAATAAAAATAGTTATTCATGATACGCTTCCTAATTTTGTCGATATTTTGGATTTATAAACTAAACAATATGACGCGTAAATGACACCCGCGCTCGATAATGTCCCACCGCACACTGAATGAGGACATGCAACCGATAGATGACCGCCACATTCTCGTGGCACGTGTCACTAGCATACGTTTCACTCGCAATTGGCGAGATGCGAGCCAGTAAAAACATCGCGCTTTTGGCTACAGAAGCGAATATTGTTGTTTTTATTTTTTTCGTAATTGCGAACAATAAATCAATTATTATTTATACAAATACAAATAGTTAAAAATATTTAGGATTCATATTAAAAGAATTATTAGAGAAAAATCAAAAACTAGGAGTACCAAATAGACCCCATCGGCACGGTTATGACAACTTTGGCATTCCTTCTTTGCCATTAATTTTCCATGAGTTCTTGCGACCAGATCGAACGAGTAATAAGGAGTATTATTTGAAAGTTTATACCATTTTTGTGAAACAATCTGAAACAATTCTAGTCCTCTACGCACATTTCTCTGTTTGTTTGTGATTTTTTAGCTAAATACTGCTCTTTTATGATGCCCCAGCCTCTGAATTCTCGGAACATGACCTCCTGCGACTTTTTCCAATTCTATAAGTTGACGTTTTGTCAACATTAATAAGGAGATAACGACAGAATCGGCAAAGGAGCTAAACGCCATAGCGAAAATTACGTACCGGAAACGAAAAAATAAAAACCATCGCATATCAAATATTCATTCATGAGTTATGAATGAGTAATGAGAAAAAATATATATACTCAGAACAAATCTCTCCATATCCTACACGCAGTCAAAATAAATTGATTGATGAATTTTTATTAATTCTTATACATTACCCACTTGAATATTTTTTTTCTCGCACTTTTTCTGCATTTGTGAGATCATGGCATAATTCACGTCATCTTTGATGGATTATCTCTCAATTGACGTGGCACATATTCTAATACAATTTCCATTATTCGTGCACAATGCGAACGGAAGTATTGTCTGCATTCATTTGCACAATTGGCCCACAGGAGGAAGATAAACATTCGGCAGCTGATGCTGTCACCCAAATTCAAAAGTCAATTGGGACCCACGATGGAGATGCACCGGTGGAAGACTCTATTTGTCTACCTGGCCGATGGAATTAATTGTTGGAGGCCACGGGAAGCTGAGGATATTGTGTTTGCTTTGATTTCCAACGTTGTGCCACAACAGTAAAGTAAAATGTAAATCGACAAAAGACGACCATTTACAATGTGTACAATTACAATTCGTTTATGGTGGCACAGTGGCGTCCATAAAAACATATTTTACTGTGACGTAATATTGCATCACTGGTACATTTATCAAAAATATTACGATCATGAAACTGCGATGAACCTTTTTTTAATATTTAATTAAATTATCTACAGTTGATTATTTTTAACGCGATTAATTACCTTACTTTGACATTGTTTTAAAAATTATCAAAACATAATAATTATCGATATATTTTAAAAACTAACACTGTTAAGATTTGAACACTAAACGTTACGAATATTTTTTGTTTTATTTAATTCGTCATAACTATTTTTTAATATACAAAATGGTTTAAAAAATATTACAGTCAACCCTCCTATAGCGTTCACTTCTATAGCGTTTGCGGCGGTTTTTTGTGTTAGTTTTGTGTAGAACGCTATAGAAGGTTTGACTATATTAATTTGTGTGTATAATAATTGTAATAAGCTTGTGATCAATTAAAGATATGAAAAAAATGTTACTAACAAATGATCAAAACAATAACAAAAAACAAAAATCTTTGTTGTCTTTGTAATTTAAAAGACTATTGAAAGACTTTCTAAAGTCTTTCAATAGTTTTTCTTTGATTTTTATGTTCATGTCAAAGGTAGATTGCTGAGTATTATTATTGGATTTATTATATTGAGGTTTAGAGATCGATTTACATACATTAGAAAATTTAGAAAAGAGTATAAAAATATGTGTCATAATCATCATTATCGTCATAGGCGAAACTTCCCCATCCTAGGGCTCTGGCTTAATCCAACACCCTTCTCCATTTCGTCCGATCTACCGCCACATCGCTCCATCTTCCGGTAAGGTTCAATGACGCAATGTCCTTCTGTACACATTCCAACCACCTCAGCCTTGGTCTTCATTTACTTTGGGGACAGCAAGGCTTGTTAACCATACACTGTCCTGCATCCTTGACACGTGAACGGCCTATCTGAGCCTGAACCACTCTGATGACAACTGAGACCAGTATATCTAGTTGTCCCTCATCTTGCTTTGCCAGAATCCAATATTCAGACCCGTATTTTTGGTTTTCCTCGAAAGGAATCTCGACCGTAGATGCTGTTGAAGTACAAGTAGCACCGGTTTACCAGCATGGTTCTTCTTCACGCTTCCAAATTTGGTTTCATTATTTGTTATAAGTGAGCCGAGATATGTGAATTCCTGAACGGCATCGAAGCCGTACTCTTCGAGTCTTAGTGGTTCAATGATTCGTTCTTGGCATATGTATTTTATCTTGGTATTTCCTTTGCCTTTCTCATTATTTGCTGACATCCCTCCTTGAGTGCCGCTCAAGATCTGTTAGTTAAGATTCAAAAAGAAGAGGTACAAGAAGTCTAAGAACGACGCAGAGTATCACCTCTAGAGCAGTATCAAATAATGTGAGAATATCCAACATGATTGCCGATGTTGGTTACCATATACATATATCATATACGCTACTGTAGAGCCCTGGTCTCATCCAACGCCCTTCTCCATTTTATTTCGTCTGCCGTTACGTCGCTCCATCTTCCGGTAAGTTTAAATGATGCGGTGTCCCTCTGTACAGAGTCGAACCACCCCAACCACAGTCTTCCTTTCCTCCGAGGACAGGAGGCTTGTTAACCATAAGCATTTTCGACGGCTGACTGTCCCATATCCTTGACATGTGACCAGCCCATCGGAGTCTGACCACTCTGACGACAGCTGTGACCGGTACATCCTTGTATAGTTAGAACAGCTCCTCGTTGCTTCGTAAACGCATCCGTAGCAGAATCCTCCTCTCCAGGATATCCAGTTGTCGCTCAAATTGCTTTGTCAAAGCCCAACATTCAGTCCAGTATGTTAGGATGGGCCTAATGAGAGTAATGTGGAGCTAGACTTTAGTCTTCCTTGAGAGGAATCTCGACCGTTGATACTGTTAAGGTCCAAAGTAGCGCCATTTTGCCGGCATGGTACTTCTTCGTACTTCTAAATTGGTTTCATTATTTTTTATAATAAGTGATTATTTTTGTCACATTGATCATCAGGAACGATCGAGTCCACGATCTTTAATCTGATCTAGGCCATTAGACATTTAAAGTTAGCAGTACCTTTATTTCTCTTAGAACAAAGTCTATGGTGGCTACCTCACTATGACCACAATATACGTTTATGACAGTTTGAGTTCACGCATCAAAAAAAGTGCTACATTTTTGGTAATACATTAAATCCTTCGATAGTGCGATTTTCTATAACGAGTGCGACAGCCCCCCTATAGTGCTCCCTTCTAGAGTGGTCAAACAACCCACATCTGGTGGATTGTTTTCTGTGTCTTAACTATCTAGCCAACATTTCCGATTTTTTGTTGAGCAGTTGTCCATTTTCATCATTACATACATTGTATCTCGGTTTAAACGCTTTTCTAGAATCATATGATTTTTTTATAAAACATTATATAATTTACTAACCGACGTATCCTTAAAGAATATGTTTCGGATATTTTAATGCAGTCAACAAAGGGACGTTTTTAGAGCATTTCCGTTCTTATAATAATAATATTTCATTATTATTAGATCCTTAATTAGATATAAATTTAAATTTAATTAAAAATCATGTAATGTAAAAATAGATTATTACGTTTATATCAAGTAAATAATTGTTTCAGTATTCAGATCCGGCGATGAAGTAAATTTGAAACGATTCGTTAATAGATGGCGCCACATTCAAATTAAATAAACCCATTAACCTTTCCCCAAACATGCTTAGATTCCAAAAATAAATTCTAAACACCGTCGCCGTAAAGGAGATCATATTATATCCATAAGTTTATCATGTATCATATCAGTTTAATTAAGTGTACATTTCAGAGTAGACAAAGAGATTTATTATCAAATTAAATATTTTAAAATATTTTTTGCACGCCAATGGCGCATTTAAAACATCCTCGAACCGCACTCACAAAATTTCACGAGCAATTTGCTTTGAAAAGGTTTGCTTTACGTAAACATCCAAGAGTGCCAGTAGCCGGATACGTAGGTCCTTGCCACAGGATAGACAAGGGACCGACGCTCACCTGGACGGCCTAGGTCTCGTGTCGCAAATAATGATATTCTACAATAAAAAATAAATAAAAACGTAATATTCCGATACGAAATTAGCAATGCATTGTGATTTTTTGGCACAGTCACCCTTCATTTCGCCGCTGATGGGTTTATTTTGATAATGAACTCTGGGGATGATTTTTAAGAAGGGGGTAGAAACGACAATGGATTCAGAAGAGTGCACTGACGAGGAAGGAAGGCCTCAGGAAGTGAGAAGAATAAAACGGTGGATAGATACGGAACGAACATTGTCTATGCAACCATCACTAATGGTTTCGAATATTATTTTTGCGCAATATTCATATTAATATATTTATAATAAATGTTTTAAAACAGATCTGCTATGAATTTGCATTACAGAGCCATAAACAGAGGGTAAGTTTAAAATATGCAAGGTTACACGAGACATTTAGTTTTACAACGCATTAAGCCCCGTCGTTTATCTATATTTGTCTAAATAACCCCTTGTGCATATATTGCGTGAATTTATTCCATCGAAAATTTTTAATATATAAAAAAAATGTATTATCTTAAATTATTGATCGATTCCGATATATTTACGATGGAGACGTTGTGAAAAACGACATATGGAGGCATTTATTTCATAAAGGACCTATTAAGTTTATGAGGGACCCACTGTGTCGTTTGTCGAAAGGGGAGATTATCTCTTGATCGATATTCAAACGGATTTTTAACCCTTTGCATGATAAATATATTTTTATTAAATATTTTAACAATTAATTAATTTAAATACCATCTATATTTATTTATTTATTTAATTGAGAACGATTTAAAATTGCCATATGATATTTTTTTTAAATATTATAAAAATAATTCTGTATTGCAGGGGTTAATAAATATCGAAGGGCCACTCGCAGGACGCATAACTCTACATCCTTTCGTTGAGAACAGCTCGCTACCACACGCTTTATACATATTTATAAAGAAGCTCACACATTATTTTATTGTCGGAAGGGCCAAAAAAAATTTCGGTAAAAAAAATTGTCACCGTCGCCCACACGAATCGTACCCGCCGATACCCAAAGTATCGGTTGTCGATGCCTAAATGGCCGGAGATAGCATCGCAGTGGTCGCGACCGGCGGCTCGCGGACCGGTCCCGGCCCACGTATGTAAATTCTTCGATTGTTGGACAAAACGTCAACCGACCACCAACAAATGGCTACAAATACCAAATATTTAATCCCATTGTAACGAGGGGTATTAAAGTATCGTTTGTCATGACGGAATACCTCATTGTCATACTCAACAACAACGGAAAAAAAATCGATTCTCACATAAATATACTTTATTATAATCAATTTACATTAACAAACTTTTTGGGATGATTGTAATTGTAATCATGATGCTCATGATGATAATCAGAATGATGTTTCCATGGCTCTTCTTCATATTGATCATCTGAAAACGATATTTTCATAAAAAAAAATATAATCGATACTACAAATGATACGTACGTTTACAATAATCATCAGCCATCACAGCTACCATGATGATCGATAATATTAATAAAATCCATAAGCATTTCGTCTAAAAACAAACAATATAATATCATATGTAATGCGCGTCAATAAATTTCGCGAGATGATTATATCATGAATATGTAATTAATCAAACACCACCAGTGTCTAGTATTATATTATAATATTAATCATAAGCTCAATGTATTTAAGTCTACTCTTTAAGTTGTCATAAGAAAATATATTTAATAAAAATCAGGGATATTAAAAATCGGGCTATGAAAACTCGCGAAATTTAATGACGCAGGTTGTAGTAATACTTACATTGAACATTGTTTCTACAGAACTAATGAACACTTCACTCTTCAGCCATAAACCCTCAATTGATTGCCACACAGATGATTCATTATTATATATCAGTTAACTAATTAATAGGGTGACTACGCTTCAAACAATATATGGAACATTCGAACAATGATCTTCAGTTTTCATAACGTAATTCACCAATAGTATTTTTAAGATAATAAATAAACAAAGCCATGGTAATGATTGCTGAACTCTATGTATAATGGCTCTGGAACGTTATTATTAGATAATCCTGAAAGAAATCCATTATTTTGGCACGTTCTCGTTTCAGTTTTTGTCCACATACGATAAAAGTAACAACTCTGTTGGTTTTTTTTCTTGTTGTACCATAATTAAGGGTAAAAATGTCGAAGCCTGAAACCAACGAAGAATATATATATATGTATATAATTATTACTTATTTCGATCTTTAAAGCATTCGTTAAACGACAAAAAAATCAAAATGTAGATATAGAAAATGAGAAGTCAAAAATAATTTGGATTTGTATTTTTAGTCGAAATCATCTAGTTTTTTTTTTATAAAAAGGGGACAAAATGCTCGCAAAAAGGTGAGAGCTAGTTTTTAACCCCTTGTGTGATTTGCCCGAATACAACTCGGGCAGGTATTTTGCTGACACAGTGATTTGCCCGAACTGGATTCGGGCACATCGTACACGAAACTTTTTATAGTGATTTGCCCGAATCCAGCTCGGGTCATTCTCCCATCAGTCTAGAGAACGCATCGCGCGCGTTGAGTGACACGTGTCGTAATTTGATCTCTCGAGAACAATTACCCACTTTTTTCCAAGAGGTTGACTACAGAAGTGGTTAATAATTAGAATAATATTTTTCACAGCTTAGCCATTTGAAATCCAACATTTGACCGGTGAATCGTGTGTTTAATCCACACGCTAGCTACATGTAAGACTAGATGTGGGTCGCGATGTTTTTCATTGAAAATATATTTTTCTTCTGATGATGATTTCGTATGGTTTTTACCATACGGCTTGTCGTTGTAGGAGTTTCCTCCGCCATTTCGGAGCACGCCAAGAACAACATTAGTTGGCTACGTAATCCAGGGTGCAGGTTGACCCACTAGCCTTACGGAGGGGCAGGCCCCTCTTTGGGCCGACAGAATTGTTGGCCTAAAGCGCTAAATCTTATATTTTGCACTAACACCAAATTAGTAAAGAAGTCTTCTTCATTACATCAGATGCCATGGGAATCTGGAACAATAAACGCATGAAGATCGGATGACCTCGAAATGTCTTCACGAAGGGAGATTCTTTAACTTTTAGATGTCCATAATATGTATGATTTTGTCGATTCTTCGAGTATGTGATCAAAAGAGTACTTCAAAAATTAACCGAATTGATGAAGGACTGGAGAATTGCATGAAGACTGTATTAACAATTCCACTTTACCTTCAAGAATCCTTTAACATTGAAAATGGTTTATAATCTGTGCTGCCGCTGAATCTTCTTGAAGATCCGTCTTTGGCTCTACATTCTAAAATTCTGTATGGTTGAGAAACGTGCGTTACTTCAATTGTAAAATTAAATACTTTGGACACATCATTCGTGGACCAAGATATTGCCTTCTACAGACTATCATGGATGGAAAAGTAGAAGGCAAACGGTGGTGGATACAAATACAAACAATTATTTAGAGAAAAAACAAGGAAATGTAGATCTTCTACATCCGAAAAGAGACAAGGCACCCGAAGAAGAAGAAGAAGAATGAGGACAATGGTTATGATCTTGTTCTGAGCTTATAAGTTTCTATGTATGTGAGTAGCCTCATCCAGACCCAGTCCAAAGATCTGTCTCATGATTTTTCTCTCGAACTGAACAAGACATGCATTTCCCGGCTTGCAATAATCTAACCACCATATATTTGGTCTTGAACCAATTTACCTTCAGACCTAGATTGGAATCCGCTGCTTTCAAAGCCCCAAGTGACTTAACAGCCGCTTGTAGCGGTAGCTTCTGTCTGGGAAGCCGAAAGAAGCTGTCGTGGCTCTCCAATATATGCAACTGGTACGCGTTGAGGGCACCAGAATTTTTCCAGCTCGATAAAGTTAGACATATTTATAGAGAAAGGACAAAAACCAATAGATCGCCTACGTTCGAAAACGGATAAGGCAACTAAAGAAGAAGAAGATGATCTAAACCAGGGGTACATTGAAAGATTACAAGTAGCGCAATTCAACTTACCAGTCTAGAATCAATACAAACAAGAAGATCAGACATATTTGACAAAGTAAAATCATGCCTAGAACAACTATATGTGTACTGACGGACATCAGTGTGTGTACTGACGGAGCACCATCAATGATAGTAGAATTTTAGCCATCTCAATGATTTAAATTCGAAACTACAAGAAACAAAATTATTTCCTAGCTTAGTAAATAACATCAATTCGTTTAAAATGATCTAAATATTTGTTTCCTGCAAATTATTTTTTTTGAAGATCATTCCGAGGAGACTGCTCTTCCTCATAGCAATCCAAAGGATTGCAGAATTGAGGACTAGAGATGAATGATCAAATAATACCACTCACCGTCGAGTTGATTAGACTTATGATAAGATTATACTTTTTCCTTTTGATTGATTAAAAATCCAGATCTTTAGAATATGTTCTTAAAATTATTTATCGTAATTATGGTCAACATACGATGTCTTAATCTTAGTGCATTAATAAGTTATGTGATTGTTTACACGTATGCCTACTTTAATGACTTCGATGTAATTTAAATACTCAAGATGACCAAATATGGGATTTTTCTTCAAATAAATATGATTAATAATTTATCGTCGTATAGATAAACACGTAAGCGATGATAATTCATAGAAAAACGGATAACGTAAGTATTATTTTATTGATGACAGTTAACTGCTTATTAATGGATGTTATTCATTAAAGAAGTATACAATATTTTCTAATGAATATGTTATAAACTTGATGGACTTGCTTATTATATTGATGTTTTATTACTCTTGTTAGCAATGACAATGCAATATCCACAGTTATGTCCATCGGCGATGAATAAGAAACGAATTATATCCACCGGATACTTCTTCGATTGCCACAACAGATAGCCTCCGACTAATTAAAATATCTTTCCGGAGGGCTCCGGCACATAATTGAATTTCTTCGGATTAAAAATATTATTGCATCACGCTTCCTTAATCGAATATGACAGGTAGATAGTGCCAGATAAAAACTAAGAGGTCTCACCTCCGAGACCGCAAGTCTCGATACCTTATTTCGATCCTCGGTCGAGATACGGCCGCAGTCTTGCAGAGCAACTTTGTTGCGTTTAACAAAATCGTTTTGACGTCAATTAACATTTTACTAACAGTTTCTGATCCGATGGTTTAATCCCCGGAGACGGTATTTTCTTATTATATATAACCGTTAACAACACCTGGTGGTGGATGTCAACCGTCTGCAGGATATGCGAAACCATTTTTTTGTTTCCATCCCGATCCTGTAAATAAATGTCATTGGATAACCCCAGTCAGAATCGATTTATTATACAAAATATAAATATTTATTAATAATAAATTAATAATAATTTTCAACTAGAGACATCTGTGCACTTATCTGCAAACTTATTCAAATATACCATATTTTTTATGTACCAATTTATTTCATTTTTTATATGAAATAGTTTTCGATCCCCTTTTGGGATATATATTTTTTTAGAATATAATTTATGACATGTGGGATTTACCTTTTCAATTTTTTTTGTATCATATGTGACATATGCATTCCTGCGTGTCTTCAAGATGATTATCTTAAATCATCGTCCCTCGTGATCTCCGGTCGAGATAGCTTCAGAGCTAACGATATTGCCGCTTAGCAATGGCATTTGACAAATGTTTCAAATTTTGGAAAATGACATTAATTATATTAAAAAAAGACAATAACGTTGACGATTTATCACGAATGTCATCGAAAGGTATATTAATGGAATAATAATTAATATAAATAAAATGGCAAAAACATAGCAATAATTTTGACATTTAGTGACATTTAGAAGTGTTTTCTTAATTTTGTAATAATATATTTTTTTTATATTGACATAACGAACATTTTGATTAACTTAAACTAAAATCAATATGAGGATTGTATTAATTACCTAAAATATAATTAATTAAAATAATATATACATATTAATAAATCATAGAAGATAATGAATGATAGTCAGAAATAAAATATGAAAACATTTAAATTCGTATTAAAAAAATAAAAAAACCTGACAATATAATAAATTAGTGCCAGATGCGAGCGAGAAAAAACATTGCGCGTGTGGCAATAAAAGCGAATATTGTTACTCTCCTTTTTTAGAGTAATACAAAAAGTTTGTGACATGTAAGATTTATATGGAAAGAGTTATTCGAGAAAAATAAAAAAAAATGGGGGTCTCCAATAGACCCCAACGGTAAGTTAAAAAAATAAACTTAAATTATACATTCAGTTAAGAGCATATTTAAAAAAACAGAATTTTTAATCTAATTGTATTAAAAAAATGATTTTTGATCCAATAACATTAACCGAACGGTCACGGCGGCTCGAAACCAACGGCTCTGGCCGATGGGGTATATTTTGCATGAAATGAATATACGAAAATAGACCCGAAACATTTTAAGTCAAGAATTGATAAGTTCTTCGGCAATGCCTTGACATTAAAAATGGATTTTTCTATCAATAAAAGTAATTATTCATGATATGGAAAATAATATTGTGGTTTTTTTCGCAATTGCGGACAATAAAGGTCAATGATTATTTATAATTATTCTTTAGACTTTTTTAGACTAATACAAAAAGTTTAAGACCTGTAGGATTTATATCAAAAGAGTTATTCAAGAAAAATAAAAAAACTTGGAGTCCCATCGGCACGTCTAGGTTAATAATTTACAAAAATATCCTACAAAATGGAAAGGAACAATATAAGAAAGGTAGGTTACCTTTTCAGGCTAGGTTAGGTTATGTTATATAATGTTAGGTTAGGTTAGGTTAAGTTAGGCTTAAGAATTTGAGCGTTTACAAAAATATCCTAAAACATTAAAAGGAACTTAATATACGAAACGTAGGTTACCCTTTTCAGGGTAGGTTAGTTATATAATGTTAGGTTAGGTTAGGTTATGTTATATAATGTTATGTTAAGTTAGGTTATGTTATATAATGTTAGGTTAGGCTAAGTGTATTACAAGTTTTTATATAAATAAGTAGTGGGAAATTCATTTTCTCAATAAAAGTCAATAGAAATAATTCTGATTTTTTTTAACAAATAATAATATTATGTAATATTTTTAGAAATAACAAAAACAATATTGCATTAGATTATTTACGTTTAAAATTGTCCTTATTTATTAAAATAAACAATACGCAAAATCTATCCGAAGCATTTTTTTAAATCTTTTAAGAAAGTAATATAGTTAGTTAGATATAATAGATTATCTAATGAATAAATATTTGAAACATTGCCCTGTTCTAAAAAATTAATAACAAAAATCGATGAAAAGTATATATAAATATACTATCATACGTGTATGGGCGTATTATTGAGTGTATAAATGGACTCTCGTCCAATTAGCGTAGAGGCATGGTCATTAAATCATAACTCGGCCCACACACGTATATAAAACAACACAATGCGTTGTACCTATTTGTATATTAATATGACCACTGTATTTTTTTTACGCCTGAGGCGTATATTTTGCGTAAAAAATATTTAACTATAATTATTACAATTGTATACTATTTTTTGTTTCGGCAGAATTTTTAAACCGCGTGTTTCTAGTCTGTTCTTCATTTTTTTTGCTCGTTTTTCGAAACAGAAAATCGTTTAAATCGTACGATCGCTCTGTCTTTACATAGGATAAATTATATTTCCTAGCGTAAACCTCAGCGTATGGGGAAATGGCGGATCAAGGTTTTATCACACATCCCCATATCGTCAATAAAGCGGATATGGGGTGAGGAAAATTTTCAATTTGTCGCATCCTATGATCCCCATTGAAAACATAATGCCGCCATATTTGAAACAAAAGAGGTTCGACGGTATCCGGGGAAATATCGCGCGACCTATTCCACGCCGGCACATAGGAACTGTTATAGAATAGCAGTGTTGCCGAATAAAGCGGCGGTTCTATATTATATTTTAGATTAAAGCGGAAAAAAATTCGGACCCAACGGCAGCGTTTCGCTTTAAACTGATTAATATTCAGCGGCGTTCTCTTTTAATAACGAAAGACACACTTTGAGAAAATAAAGAAAAACAGTCGTTACGTGCCGCTGTCATTTCCTCATCGCCCTTTTAACTTTTTCCGTTCATCCCAGACGTCCACAACAAGTAGAGGAGCGCCCGAAGATAGTCGCCGAAAGATGAGCCGTCCCGACCCCGGCTCATAAATAATTCATGAGTCCTCGGAGACACTGCATCTACGTGCCTGTCGACGGTGGGTGGCGTGGGGGGCGGAGTCCCGGAAAACTCTCGGGACTCCTGGCATAATTTCATCAGAGTCGTTCCTCCGAGGGGGATCGAGGGAGATGAGTGGCGCCCTTGATTGCAAGCGAGGGCCAATTGCCTCGGTTGACAGGTACAACCTGCAGATTTTATCTTCGGGCATTGAGTTTTACCGAATTTTACCACACAAAGACATGTATAAGTATATTTTAAAAAATCAATATAGTTGAAAATAGAGTATGGACAACGGAAGTTGTTCATAACCTCTTTATTTTGAGATGAAGAATTTAATAATTAATCAACAGAACTTTAAGAAGAAAAATAAAAATAATCTTTACGCCAGCTTTATAACAAAAGAAAGTACAGTCAACCCTCCTATTACGTTTCCTGTAAATCGCTTTTTTTACAAAATTCTAATATATTTAAGAACAAATTAGATAAATCGTAAATCTATAATACATCGACGAGCGAAATAAAGGTCAATGCTCTTTGGTTGACAAGGAATTTTCTAAAAATCAGCGATTTAGGGGAAACGCTATAGGAGGGCTGACTGTAAAGGTGTATTTTAATAACCAATACTCAACTCTAATCACAATAGCATGGCGAAACAGTTATAGTTATAAGAATTGCGATATCTGCTACATTTAATGGCTTCAATCTTCCACACATTGTACGACAATTAAGTTAGCAATACGCTACACTCAAGCCTTCCTTTTCTCCGGGGAAAGGAAGGCTTGTTAAACATAAGCCTTTTCGGTGGCTAACTGTCTTGCATCCTTGACACGTGAACGACTCATCTGAGTCTGACCACTCTGAAGACAGCTGAGACCAGTATATCTAGTTGTCCCTCATCTTGCTTTGTCAAAGTTTTATATTCAGACCCGTATATTAGGATGGTCCTGATGAGTGCCATATAGAAGCCGTACTCTTCGATTCTCAGTGGTTCAATGATTCGTCCTCGGCATATGTATTTTATCTTGGTATGTCCTTTGCATCTCTTCTTGAGAGTCGCCCGAGATTTGGCCAAAATATCTATGTCATCCGTATAGGCAAGAAGCTGTTACCGATTTATTAAGAAAGGTGCCAGATGTTGCCGTTTCTTATTACCCCTTCTATGCTAAACGATATACATGCTAGAGCCTCACCCTGTCTCAAACCGCGGTGTGTCTCAAATTCTTCAGATAACTCAGATTGAACACGCACTTTGCATCCGACTTGCGACTCTGCAAGCCTTACTATATTTATGCGGAGTATTCCTAAAGTATTATATGATATTTTTGGGATGATTTTTATAAGTACAGCAATACCCCCAATAACGCGTGTTCCGATAACGCCAATTTCAAAATAAATCGCGGCAGTCCCTCTAATAACGCGAGCCATTCTATTAATGCATAGCTCGACCGTAAACTGTGCCTGTGTGGTGATCTCGCTCGCACATATCTATGTTCTCATGTGTGCGAGTGTTCGGCACATTTCTCACCATTCACGCCTGATGTAGACAATGAGCCACGGATGTCCATGTGGATGTCGGCGATTTCATGATGGCAACCGAATATTTCATTCATCTAAGATTCATATTTATTTTTAGATTGTTCTTAGTTATGGCAGATTTGTATTTTTTTGCGAAATACTCCGTAACCCTAAATTATGTATGTGCTTCATTATCCCGATAACGCGTTGTTCTAACAACGCGGCCCCAATTTTCGCGTTATCGGGGGTAATGCTGTACTCTCTTCATCATCTATAACTCAAATCTAAGGAGTGTGGCTTAATTAGTATTCGTTTGAACGATCGAACGATCTTTAATCTGATCTAAGCCACTATCACACACTAAGTTAGCAGTACAGGCTTTTTTATTCTTAGAATAAATTTCATGCCATACTTCACTATGACTAATATGTATATACGTTTATGGCAGATTGTATTCACGCGTCTAAAAAAGGACGCTACACTTTTCGTAATACATTAAGCCCTCCTAGAGCAATTCCTGGTATAGTGCGGTTTTCTATAACGAGTGCGACGGTCCCTCCTATAGTGCTCGCTTCTGGGGTTGTGTTTTCTCCAAAACTCTCGATTTTTTCAAGACCATATTACATATCTCGTAAATATATAATACATAAGCCGCGAAATAAAGGTCGATGTCCTTTGACCGACAAAAAAAATATTACTAACCTGTAAATAAACTAAAAATAGAACAAGATCATTTGCAATATGCGAATTTATCTATTTATTGCATTCAATTTATAAAATAGAATTAAAAACCCTATCCTTGAACTTTGTATGGGAGTCTAATCTTTTATAGGGCTGATTTTTATAGCGTAGTCCTGATCTCTGCGCTATAGAAGGGCTGAGTGTATTTTTAATCATCGCTATTTAGAAATTAAATCTAAGATTTAGAATTATAATATCAATAGTCTACTCTTCAGCGCTACGAGCGTCGTGTATTGGATGAATGCGGAGGATAGCGGGGTGGGGGTGCACGTCACTAAGCGCTGTGTTGCGCTGCGACTCGGAGCAGTCCCGCGTCGTCCATACTGAATCACTTTTCACCATTCCCATCCAGAATTTATTCTAGAGTAATACTAGCTGAATCATTTCGATAATTTCATGGTCTTACTCAATACATTTGTACATCTTAAGTAATCCTTAATATTTTTTTTATTCCGAGTGATGGAAATGAGAGTGGTTTTTGTATATTGCTTTTTTCTTTATGTACCATTATATTTATATCGAGCTATATTGTGAACTAATACGGTTAATTGTATTTCTATACAGAGGAGTTTTTTTCATAGGTTATAGTTTTGCGGAAAGTTCCCAAAGAAAATTCCTGAGAGCCACGCTCCGCCTGTTTAGCATACATATCGAGTATTAACCCTAAAATTACCATCGGGAAGAAAACTAAGTCGATCCCATCCTTTGCCAAGGATAATATGGCCCTAATGCTATTTTTTTCTTATACATCTCGAGTGTTGCACATTTTCTCCCCAAGAGTGTTTTCCCCTGTTTTTCTTTTACATCAGCTTTCAATATTTATGAAGGCTTTCATCCCCAGATGTATCAAATCAATAACGCAATACTCATAACAATTTATATTTAATCTACCCGTAATGGAAAAAATAGAAAATTCGGCATTGCTACGCATGCGCATCATATGGCGAAAGACAAACGCACAATACAATATATTTTCATCCCGGGTCAAATGTCATATTTTATGTCCGAGACAATAAAACAGTGCGGTAACAATGTGCCAATAAATTTGATACACCACTTGTTATTTCGACACTGCAGTGTCCATTATAGTGATTGAAACTCGGTTTATCGTCCATCATCAACGTTCGACCACAAACCCTTATCTCGGCTCAATTTTATTCCTTAAAGTTTGTATCCGGCTTTTACAGCGGCAATAAACCGAGCAACAAAATAAACAATGAAACGTCCTGTGTACGTCGAAGAACAATATTAATTCTTTAATGTTAAGTAGAATCATCACAAATACAATTTAACACAATAACGAGCATGGTTTAACGACGATTGTGAATAGCGACGACGACTTACGTGGCGTTTTTTGCACGGTTAGTTTAAAACGCGTAAAAGAAAATATATATTTTTTTAATTCACAAAGTGTACCAAAAAAATGTATACACAGCTTAACCGATCCGTCACGGCGGCTCGAAACCATGCGCGTCGTCCGAAGGGGGTCTATTTATAATGGAAAATTGACCACAATCTTGACTTATTTTTAAAAGGATTATTCTATGAATAAAAATAGTTGACATGCTTCATAATTTGATCGACATTTATGATTTTTTAACTAATCAATATGACGCGTCCACTTTGCACAGCACGATATTTTTCTCGCTCGCACTTGCACATGCGCGAGTGATAAAAAACATTTTCTAATGGGAAATAATATTGTTGTTTTAATTTTTTTTCACAATATTTTATTTACATTTTAGAGGCAAATTCATAAATATGATAAATATCATATGCGAGCTACCGAAAATGCCACTCATGAGCTACCGATATACTTTTGAGTAAAATTGTTTTCCCCCAATACCAAATGCATTCTCCAGCTTAAGGATCAAGGAGGCATTGTTAACTTCAAAGTGCATTATTTAATAATCATTTTTGCCCGAGAAATTACAAGAATAGAGAAAGATCAGACATTGAAAGAATTTTCGAAAGATGATGATTAGACATCTTAATCTGGAGATGACAGTGAAGACCTAATTTAGCTATTGTAAAACTATATTGAGAAACTCAAATACTATGTCCTGACTGGGATTAACCCTTTAATCGCCAAGCCAATTATATGGATTTTTATCGTACGCCACCATTTTCAATCATAAAATTCAAATAAAATGAAACGGTTAAACATATCGACATTCTAATAATCACATTGCCTTTAAAAGATGTCTCTGCATTCATTTTCATTTAAAAATATTATATTCATTCATAAATAAATTCGTAGTACCGTTTGCCGTGGCGCTAGTAGTTAGACCGATTTCGCGTGCCTGCACGCCGTGGCGTCTGAATGGTTAATAAAACAATATTGCATATAATTTAAGTTTAAAATTGTTCTTATTTGTTATAATAAACACTACGCAAAATCCATCAAAAGCATTTTTTTAAATCTTTTAAGAAAGAGATTAAAAAATAATAATATTGTGTAATCACGAAGTTATAATAAAAATATATTGAAGAGGGCCAATAATCGTGTTCATAGATTATTTAATGAATAAATAGTTGAAACATTGTCCTCTTCTAAAGAGTTCTCGCGGCACGTGTCAATCGCATGGTTTCTCTCGCACTTGGCACATCGTACCGGATGCAAACTAGAGAAAACACCTCACCCGTCGCAACAGAAGCGAATATTGTTGTTTTTATTTTTTACGCAATTGCAGACTAGACTAGGTAAGTGATTATAAGTTATGTTTTTATTCACATATAATTAATATTTAAATTGCAAAGTAATCTTCATAAAGTATATAACTTTTCCTATTTTGTTCATGTTTATGTTAATTCCATACTTTCCATGTTTTCTCTCATGTTATCTAATATATTTTTAATATTTTTTGCACGTGCTATTAGAAAAAAGCCGTGTAAAATAATAGTAGCGAGTAGTAAATTGGTGGTATTTATAGATATATTTTTATATATGTCAAGGGGGTCTTTCAGGGAACATAAGCATATTTTTTAAAAAAATGATTATTCTAAGAATAAAAATAGCTATTTATGATATACTTCATAATTTAGTCGAAATTTTGGATATTTTAACTAATCAATATGACTTATCTCGCCGCAGACTGAGCTCTCACAGCACGTGTCACTTGCATGTTTCACTCGCACGTGACACTTGAATGCGAGCGAGAAAAAACACTGCGCGCTTCGCAACAGCGTTCAATATTGTTGTTTTCATATTTTTCGCAGTTCCTGAGAATAAAAGAAAATTATTATTTATAATATTTATTCTTTAGACGTTTTTAGACAAATATAAAAGGTTTGTGAGTTGTGGAATTTCTTTTAAAAGAGTTATTCGAGAAAGGTCAAAATAACTTGGGTTACTCAATATACCCCATCGGCACGGGTAAGTTAACCAATACGTCGTCCTTTCATATGTGTGTTCATCTTTAGGTATAGGAAAAAGCCTTCGGGTTAACCGAAAAGTTAAGGCATTGAATTCATGAAAAAAATAAAAATGTATTCCAGACAAAAATCATTTTCATTGCACAAAATTCTAAAATTACTATCTTTTTCCTAATTGGTTTAGTGTCGCTCTTGTCTTATTATTAGTAATTGAGTTATCACTATTCATGTTCTTACGATTTATTTTATATTCTTATAAAAAATAATCCTGGGATTTTCTAAAATTTTTCTACATGAGGATGTTTCGATAAAAAAATTATAAAATTATTAGATATAGATTTTATTTAAAAGGTTATTGATCACTGCTCCTAAATATATATAAATGCGTCCAAATTATTAATACATTTTATACAAAATCGGAACGGTGTTTATTCTGTCCAATAATGAAAATGTATTCAAAGAATAAATTGATAAATACTATTTATAACGAGAGCCTTTCTAAGAAACGATTAATATTCAGGCTGAAATTATTTCAGCATGGACCGCCTCCGCTCTATACTATCGATCCGTACTTATTGGAATATTATATAGAAGGTGTATTAAATGAAGCGAGTGTCCCTCGTTGTATCCGGTACTCTTTTACTGGACAGATATCCCCAATTGTAAAGCTGTAAATCAACCCCAAAGATGGGGTACAGATTTAAAATCACATTAGTTTAATGGAGTCGGTCCAATCTGTAAAAGACAATAGGCAGTAATTGGATTAGGCACGTATGCGGGCCCAACCGATAGTGGAAACGCATTTATGTGCATCGGATAGATAACCGATTGCAGTATGTAATTCGATTAAAAAGTAATTATTTTGAGAGCACTGATCGATTCCCTATACAGGATGTTCAGTATATTTATTTTCAATTAAAAATGGCACAGGCAGTGGTTTTATATTAAGGACATGGACTCGTTATTGTGTTAAACGACAACAGCGACAAATGCGCTCTCGACAAACAATAAACGGGTAGATATAGACATTGGCGGACGTGGGCATAGGTTATTTAAAATAAAATAAAAAAATCAGGTATAAATACTCAAGTGACTCAAAGAAGCGCCAGTCAGTATGACTGCACCGAGTAGCAGCGCGACATGGCGCTTAGCGTCGAGATCCCCCTCCCCGCACTCCACTGCGGGTCCGCATCCGTCTTATACCCGACCCTGGTAGCGCTGACAAGTAGAAAGTGTAACATTGCCCGCGTAGGCATCGACCATATTAATAAATATAAATTATATTTTGGTATACTTAATACAAAATCAATAGACACATATATATTAATATACTATGCTACAAATAACTCAGAGATTCAGAATATTTATGTATCACCTCACAATACCTACCGGAGGAGGGGTAGCCACCAGGTTGAAATTAAAATATCCAAATGAATGACACCCATACCATTACAATTGAAAGTCAGCATCTCCTATAAACAAACCAATCTGTGCGAAATGATCTAGAAAAGGCTGAATCATTTTTTTTTTAATTATAGACATTATAATCCTGCATCCATGATGTCCAATTGACACAAAATACATGGAGTTGACGAAAAATCCTAGAAAACTTTGATAAATTCTTCACATAATAGTGCACCCCTGGAAAAATATGTATATGTATGTATGTGTACAGGTATCTTTATGTGTATAAACAAATCTGGTCTAGGGGATTTCTCACCATAGAGCCATTATGTCCAGGGAAGGAGAACCCTAATCTCGATATTTTTGCTCTTCTTCCTTCTTTCTTCTCTCTGAGGAGGTCTTTCCCATGATAAAAAGATTGCTGTTGCACGACAGGGTTAATAATCATTTGCGACCGGCTACTTGAGAATCGTTTTTGACAGATATGCGTATGCACGTGTATATCTATATATATGTGTGTGAGTGAATATATTTAAT
>JAGXCT010034051.1:0-62724 GCA_022495035.1 Philopotamus ludificatus
GCGAAGAATGGCAAAGTAAAAGCCATACGAAATCATCATCATCATCATCATGAATAGCTCTTAGAATAATCCATTTTTTTAAAAAAAACTCAAGATATTGATGAAGATTTCAACAATATCATGACTTGAATTGCTTGGGGTATATTTTCTATTATAAATAGACCCCCAGAATTATGAAACATATTATGTTATATAACTATTTTTAATCATTTTAAAAAGAAATATATAAATTGAGATCTATTTTCCATTATAAATATCGGTTAAAAAAATATATTTGTAATAAAAATGTATAATTAACCGATATGAACCGTTAATTATTTTCGGTTCAGCTCCGGTTTATCGTTCCGACAATAAAAATGGTATTTAACGGTTATTGGTCTTCGATTCACTTCCGATTCGAAAAGCTCCGATTAAAACACTTCACAAATAAACACTCGGAACTGAACCAAAAAGCTGTTATTTTTTTATCAAACCGGAACGAAATAAATAGAATAACGGTACGAAGCCCTGCTTCTTATTCATTTTACCAATAAATATCTTATTATATAAGAGTGATACTACAAATTTATAGAAAAAATACTAGCGAAACACGATACTTACTAAAATATGTCTACTATATACAAAATAAAGAAGTAGAAGCATTTTTGAGAAGGGTTTGGAGTAGAAATTTCAATGGAATGGACCTACTTAATCAAAACCAACACTGAAATTGAAATGATTAAATAACTTTTACACAAGGCTTTCAACAGGTGTGTCGCTAACTTGTGCAGTAAATAGACAGTTGTCACACCGGGGTGACAATAACGGCTAAAGCGTTCAATAAAATAAGCTGTTGAGGCAATACGTCTGGGTTACAGAGTGGAAAATGTTAAAATGTGTTTACAGATGTTCTGATTTTCAATTTAATATGAGAAAATTGGTTTCTCTTTGTCCTTAAAAAAAACGTTTACATATAATAATTAGAAAATTACAAAGAGATACATAAAAAAATAACAGCTATATATACTCAATTTATGATCGCATAAAGCATCCTTGATTTTAGTTTTTATGTTTATTTTGTTGTGTGGTAATGGTTTCAAAATAAATTCTTATTAAAATAATTGATATTGGAAGTCGAGGTTTATGAAATCTACAGGAATATTCGGGATCATATTGAGAGAGGTTAGTGAACGATTTATGTACATTATTAAGTTTGACGAGGGGACTGAAAAAGGATGTGGGGTATGTCTCAACGAGGAATTCGGATGGCACGAATTAATTAAATACGCATTTTGCTTTAAATTGTCTCGAAAAAATTTGCAAAACATTTATAGATAGATCGTCTAGAGTTTTTATCAGAATACTGAAGCATGTTAAAGGAAATTGTAAATATACTTTATGTACCGGTATCGGGAGTCGTTATTCGAGTGCGTTGATACATTATTGAGGGTATTGATCGAAAGCACAGAGTGGTATATCATATGTCCGAAAATAAATCGCACGATTCAGGATTAAAACGTCCTCGCCTATACTATAATTTATATATATATCAATAAATACACACTCAACTTTTTCTACACAGTAGACACGTTCTACCAAAAACCGTGTAAAAAAAGTGACAGAATTGATAGAAAAAAATATGATTGGTTCTTAAAGTAAATAATAATAAATACCTACATACATTTTAATTAAGAAAAAAATATATAAAAACGACAAGTATAATGTTTTGGAATCTAATGAAGCGTTTTCTTTGTTATTACTGGCCTGCGTTGTTGAATTCCTTGTTATTAGGAAATCTGTTATCCAATTCTGTGTTTTTGTTTCACACATTTTTTGATATTTAGTTATCCCGTTGAAATTTAAAAGCTCGTTCTAGGTCGGAATCATAAGTGAGAAAATGCTGTTTCAAACTCTTAGCAAATTGCAAACCCTCGTGAATTAAAGAACATCATAGATGTTTTTAACAGTTTCGCCTTCAATCTTTCTAATTTGTGCACAATACACTTCGGCTGTAACTAGGTTTTAACAATTCACAAAGAATTACGCCCAAAATAACAAAGAAGTATCTTTTTTAAGGTTAATGATGGTCGAGGGGTTGAAACTGATACTTGATTTGAAGAAAGCCACTGGTTTTTCCCCTTAGATTGTTGTACAGCACCCATTTTTCACCATCAGTAACAGTCCTTTTCAAAAATGAATCGGTCTCATACTTATAGAGCGACGAACAGATGGTTATCCCTTGTTTCAGCACTGGTGCTCAAATTCCTGTCTATTTTTATACCGATCCTTTTCAACTGGACTTGTACTGTTGACCAGCTGAGATCTTTTGATAGGTCTTTCTGATCTAATTGTGTCGTTTGATTCTCTATGATCAACTGTAGATTACAAATAGAGTAACATAAATGATACCAAATTATAAATGGTTAACGAAAACAACCGCATCGTCCGAAGGGGTCTATTTATAACGGGAAATAGACCCCAAGTCAAGATTTAGATGAAATCTTCAATATTCTGAATAGTTATTCATGATATGTTTCATAATTTGGGTGATATTTTGGATACTCGGCGATGATCCGGCGCAGACTGAGGACACGCCGCCGATCAGAGTTCTCGCGGCACGTGTCACTAATACGTTTCATTCGCACTTGACACATCTTATCTTTTTTTACCGTTATTATTTTTTTTTTCGCAATTGCATACAATAAAGGACAATGATTGTTTATAATATTTAATCTTTAGACTTTTTTAGACAAATGCATAATGTTTGCGACATGTAGGATTTATATTACAAGAATTTTTGGAGAAAAATAAAAACTTGGGGTCTCAAATAGACCCCATCGGCACAGTTTACCTTATAAAAGTATGTCTTTTGCGAAAATGAACATTGGAACATAACAATGCGCGAATTTGTTCCTTTAGCGGAAGGTATTATATCAAAACCGCGTAAAAAAGAGTCGAGCGTATACATATTCTTTTAAAGATAAATAAAACTGAATCGACAGAACGTTGTCGGATCGAATCGCCGAGTTAGCGCAAACAATTGCGGTGGCCGATAAGAACGAAATTTCCAAAGCAGCGCGACCCCGTCGACGACTCCGGCCCAGGTTGAAGACCCACTCTTCTCGCGATAACCTTTCAATAACACTAATCTTGGGTAGATTGCGAAATTTAATTCCGCGGGATCTGCCGGATTTTTTTCCGCGCAGAATCGAGTTTCGACGCGGACGTCGGATGGATGCGATCATATGAGCTCATTTGAGGTCAACGATTTACCGATGAATAAAAAAATATCGTCCGGACACACGCCCGAATCCGTATCTGTTTCTGTACAAATTTTAACCCTTTTGACTCGATCAACTCGTTTTTTTTTGTTAATTAAATGCTAAAAAATTGGAAAAGGTCAAAAATGAGATCGATCGACGGCCAGATCTTCATATTCTCGGTTATCGCATCGAGATCGTCGTCGCTAAGAACAATGCATTTTAATGGCGAATCTGGTTTTATCTCCGAAGGGGTCGAAGCTCTTTGTCCGGGTTAACACAGTTTCGCAGAAGGGGAGACAAAACGTTTGGCCACAAGTCGCCACAAGGAAAATCTTTATCTCGGCTTCAATTATTTACCTAAACACGGATCCACCGTTCATAGAAATTTGAACGGTTTCCGCGGATCGGGCGTCCTTCGGCGCTACTCCCCCGAAAATCGATATGAGCAACAGCATTCGGGGAAGAATCCGTCTTTAAAAATAAACTATCCCTTTCAAAAAGAGCAACGTTTAATGCAAAAATATCGTCTAAAAAAGTGCATTTTCAAAATAAGCTCGCATCGCCGCTTATCTCGCGTGCATACACGAAAACGTATCGATTCAAAAGTATCGATATCGCGAAGCGCGATGAAATCGTATCGATTCAAAAGCGACATCGCCGACGGAAACGTTTCCGTCGCATCCCCAGGAGTTTCCAAACGGACGAACAAAGGAAAACGACACTCGAACGTCCCGACTATTCAAATTAATTATATAATCGTCGATGGAAATCGCACCGTATTATGACAAATCGACCGCACAATTAAACCGTAACGATCAATCCGAACGAACTCGGTTTGAGGTTATGAAACGTCTCGACAGATAAACATGTCGCTCCGTACAAAATGTCAGAGCGAACATATGAATTTTGACATTTGCATCTGTTTGTGGCGGAACGTACTTTGAGTGCGGTGCGGAGCGGGCGGAGGGCTCGGTGAGGGCGCCATGGTTGTGGGGCCGAGGCGGTGGCGGAGGCGGAGGCGGAGGCCTGGCCGTGCTGAGCGCCGCCGTGGGCTGCTGCGCCGGGCGCCTCCCGCTGCGGCCGACTGCTCACTGCCGCCGCTCAGCTGTTCGCCCCGCTCTCCCTCTCCGCTGGCAACACTTTCTCGCTCGCTCCGTCCATTCCGCCCTCCGCGATTGTCTTTCGCTCCCGGCTCATCGATTTCGTCCTCGTCTCCCGTTTCCCGTTTCCAACCCGACTATTACAAATTATTCGATTTTTTACGTCTAGATATACAAAAAACCGAGGACGGCGAACGTCGTCGAACTGTCAAAACAGTATACGTTCGTCGGTTATCAATCGGCGCGTTCTATTTTGGTCGGGGGCAGCGGCGCGCAACCTTTTCTACGCGTCGACGATCGTATCGACTGCATAATGGAGCTCCACTCGACTCTTTTATTGCGCGGTTTTGAAATAACACGCTCCACTAAAAACGACGAATACTATATTTTTAAATGATTTATTTATATATGTATTTTCAATTTCGCGCGTTGTTGCGTCGCGTTGTTCGATGGCGCAATATGACATAATTTTATGTCACAATAGCCGATGACGATCATCATGATAGGCGCAATAGCCCTATCGTAGAGCCCCGGGCTTATCCGATACCCCTCTCCATTTTATCCGGTCCGCCGCCACGTCGCTCCGTCTTCCGGTAAGTTTCAATGATGCAGTGTCCCTCTGTGCGCAGTCCAAGCGACTTCCATTCCTCCGCGGACAGGAAGGCTCGTTAACGACTGTCCTGCATCCTTGACACGTGACCGGACCGGTAATATCCTTGTATAGTCAGTGCAGCCCTCGTTGCTTCAGATACGCCATTTCCAGTCGTCGAATACGACTCCAAATATTCGTGTCTCTTCACCGGAATATCCAGTTGTCGCTCATCTTGTTTTGTCGAAGCCCAACATTCAGATCCATATCTTAGGACGGGCCCGATAAGCGTCATGTAGAGTTTGACTTTAGTCTTCTTTGATAGGAATTCCGACCGTATACGCTATTGAATTCTAAAGTAGCACCGGTTTTCCGGCATAATTCTTCTTCGTCCTTCCAAATTGATTATATTGTTATTTGTAATAAGCGAGCCGAGATATGTAAATTCCTTTCTGTATCTGTTATATACTAACAGCTGCTTTAATACGCGAGGATTTGCAATTTGCTTAGGAATACCATTTCTTCACTTATGATTGCGACCTAGAACGAGCTTTAAAATCCCAACGGGACCTGCAGATTTGTATTGCTGGGTATTGAGAGACGTATAAACATCTTGTGAAACAAAAGAAATTGATAACAAGTTATATAATAATAATAAATTCAACGACACGGGACAATAATTTTCTATAACACAATGTTATATTTTAAAATAACACGATTTTTTTAAATATGGATAACCAATATTCAATTTTTGTATGAGTTTTATCACTTTTTACACGATTTTTGGTGGAAATATCCACCATATAAAATAAATGTTTTTTTTGGGATAACGATAATAATTCTATATCTGAAAATCTATTGATTTTATATTAAACTTACACCAATTATACGATAATTAAAGATGATAAGCTATCGTTTATAAAATATTTGAGAATTTCAAAATTTTTATTAACAATTTTGATAAACTCTGCGCAAGAGCGGGTGGCTTTGCTGACTAATTCATTTAGTGTTTAATTCTTGATTTTTATGAAATCCGAAAAACAATTTAATATTAATTAAATCGTAAGAATAATGTTTTTTCCTCTTAGAAAGCAATCAAACCAATGCTTTTGCCTATAAATTTGATTACATTTTCATGTTTTTGAAAAATAAAATATTATATACTTGTTTATCTCAAATTAGTTCATTTAAATTTTTCATTGTACGCTGTAAATTTTAGAGAAAACAAATTATCTTGTTTATGTTTATATTTTACATTCAGATAGTTAACTAGAAGGACACGTTTTGGAAAAATATGTCTAAAGTCTCTATGAAAGAATAAAGAGAATTGGATTTTCATACAAAACGCTTTGTACGCTTAAACAGTTATGCTAATTTATTGCTAGAATAATGTGCTTTTTTACAAAATAGTATCGTTGTAAATCAAGTGTATAAAATTACAATATTCATAATATAATAAATATGAATGTATGCAATTTTTTTATTTATTTGGTATTATAGTAACTTCTAAAGGGTCAGTCACTCATATAAAGGTTCAATAATAATTTTTAAGAGGGGTTGTTGAATTGTAAAATCAAATACACTCCAGTTTCTCAAAGAATTCCCAGACTTGATAGATGCCACCAGAAACGTTAATCTTTTCGTTTACTATATTAGTCGGGGTTAACATATGCAATCATAATATAATTATATAAATACGAATTATTATAAATTGAGTAAAATAAATCAATCTAATCCTTTGACACAAAAAATAAAACATCAATAGACAAGAAATATACGACACTGTAACACAATTTAAAACGCAATATATGTACACTGCTATCTAATTACCATAAAGTTTAATTGATAAAATATAATTGTATATTACTAATAATATATATTATCTAAGACATTTGATAACAATAATGCTGAATTTAATAATTGACAGATTACGTATTGATTTAAAATAGATTTTTAATTGCAATATATCAAGTAATAAATTACATTTAAATAGGTTTACATAAAGTTCAGTCATAATCTTTCGTATACACTGTGTTTTCAATATTTTATCTGTTAATTTTTTTATAAGATCGAATACTAAGAACAAAAAAACGCGATATCTTGAATCGATGGTTGTCAACAGCGGTTACCAGCTGTTAATGTCAGTTCCCCTACCTGCCGCTAGGTTCGCCACTTTCCGCCAGCTGTTAACAAAAACAAATATGTATTTCGATGCCAACGTCTCGTCTAATGCATAAAAATAATAAATAACAATAAAAATGCTATGCCAAATTTAGCGATGCAAAATAATTTGCTTTGAAACGATAGTTCGACGATGATCTTCGCGAATTTCTGCATAAAAAAAGGATTCGTAAAGTTAAACATCGATGACGTAACCATATGATTCCACAAGTTCAAGCACCATGTCTTTGTCAGTAATACGTAAAATTCAAACAATAATTATATAAATGTCAATAAAACAGAACCACATTTATATCGTATATTTCATCAAGCGTCGTGGAATGTCTTGTCAGACTGTCACAACTGACCTTTATTGTTATTCACTATCCGCATATCATAATTGAATCATCATTATAATAAATACTAAATAATAAACAATTGGTTTTAATTATATGCTAAATAATTATACTTGATTTCATTATATTTCAAACAAATATTTCACGTAAACATAATATAGTTGAATAAGAATGGTCTCTTAATACATTATTTAAATTAAACTATAGTTAAATAGATATCGTATGAATCAGTTTAAGTTAGGATTGCATTGTTTTTCTTAATGTCAACATGAATTTTATATATTTTTTAATATGGCAACACTATTGCGATTACCACGGAAACCGCCAAGAATAAACATAGACAAGGCGGTTCGACTGCAAAACATTTTATTTAAACTACAATCACCTTGAATAGTATGTACGTTTAATTCTTTTAAATTATATTATATACTTGATTAAATATCATTAATATTTCTATATTATTTATATAGAAATGATGACCTACTTGTTTTAAAATAATCAGCATCTAGGTCACTTAATTAAAGTTCTAAAAATAGCTATGCTGAATATTATCTGATATAATACATGCCTTATTGATTGTGTTGTTTTAATATTTTCCTTTTGTAGATAGATCATCATGATTGCCAAAGAATTGACGGAGTATCGCATACTAAACGAACAATTAATGACGAAAGCCATGGCATTATTGGAAAGTGCTGATAACATGATCGTTAGTTCCTTCCGTTGTAGTGTGTTATTTATTTATTGATTATTTAAATATATATGTGTATAATTTTAGAGTGAGCAAGAATTTGAAAAAGCAAAATATGAGGGTACTCCGAAACGAGTTAACGACTTAGTAGATACGACCTTAGAGTATTCTAAAATTAAGGATTTCGACGTGGGAAAGGTTACGTTTGATTGCATCGACGATATTATTAAAAGCAGTGAAGAACTGCAATTTAATATTGAAAACATTGGCTTCGACGAGACAATCAAGTCTATGGAAAAAATTAAAAACAAATTTACATTCCCTCGTAGTTATTCCGAAAGCGATAATATGTTCGGAATAGAAAATACCGATGAAACTAACGAATCTTTATCTGATATCGATGACAATTCATCTGATAAAATTTGTGCAGTAACAATGCAAAACTCAATAGATCAACAAAAGGACACGGACAGCATCGTCGAAAGACTTTTAAAAACAAAACTCTCTATTCAACAAAATCGCATTAGCGGAAGTGCTCCTAAGTCCGTAAAAATTAATACAATGGCTAATATTGAGAAATCAATCGGGGATCCGACTTCGAGCGCTGATAAAATCAACAATAATTGTATTAAATTTTTAAAATCGAGGATTGAATCTCAACAAGAGGAGATAAATAATTGCAACGAAAAGTTAAAGAAGAAGGTTAATATATTACAACATTAATATTTGAAATTATTATCTAATTATTTATTGTATATAATTTATTTTAATCAGACATTGGAGTGCGAAGAGTTGTCAAAGACTAATCAGTCGTTGCAAGAAATGAAAATAAGACTGATGACGCAGATAAATAATTTAAAATCTCAAACTTTTAAAAAAGATAGTAAAATCACCGCGTTGAATTCGAAAATACAGGTTATGTATAATATTTCTTATTAAAAAAAAATGTTATTTCAAATTTTATACGGTTAATTTTGTTTAGACGGTGGAAGGAGAGTGTCGCACTGTTAAAAATGAGCACGATATTTTAGCTAAAGCTGCTAAAGAAGCTGCACATGAAGTTTCAGGATCGGAAGTTCGATTATCGAGGGCTTTAAAAGAAATATCGAGCCTCAAAGAAGGATTAAATAATGCTAAGCAACGAGAGAAAGTAAAAATTTGAATTTAGTAAATTAATACTATTTTATCGTGATTTGTTTATTTATTTTTTTAAAGGAAATGAAAGATTTGTCACGGAAACAAGTAGAAGAATTAATATCGGGCATCAAAATAGCGGAAAAAAGAGAAAAGACAATATTATCGGCGGTCAAAAAACAAACGCTCTTGATTGACAATCTTAAAAAACAAATAATTTATTTAAATTCAAAGGCAAATATAGACGAAACTGAAAAACAGCTGGACGGAATTCTTAAATCGTAATTTGTTTATTAATAAATATATATATTTCATAGCTGCTTACGTAAAAAGGTAATATTTTTGAAAAAATTGTTTATTAAATGATAGTTATAGATGAATAGAATTATTTAGAAAACCAGTGATAAAGCTTTGAGTGGAATTATATTTCCATTATTTCCGCTTCTCATAAATAAATGGCTGTCGATAGTAAAACATGTAATTTGATAATATTTACCCCCAGGGTTGAAAAAATATTGCTTTTTTATAGGATTATCAATGTGTAAGTAGACTGATTATATGTAATTGTGTAATATATAGATATATTATTTTTGTGTGAAATATAAATCTGATGAATAAATTTATTATTATACAATAATTGATTATGAAATTATTTGTATAAAAATAATCTGGATTTTTTTTAAGACAATATATTTAAAACAATTTTGGAGTTGTAAGTTTTTCTCAGTAACATAAATGTTAAAACTCGTGGTAAACTGAAACAATTTTTTAAGATAATTCATAGTTATTAATTTAAAATACATCGTGTAAAAATATAAACATTTATGAAATTTATTTTCTATAAATATGATAAAATTTAATTACAATTCGCCTTTAAAATCTGATTCCTCTAATCCTAAACCAAAATTAGTTAGAAAATCAAATTCCTGTCTTGATTTCAAAGCTTCGAACACATGCCGGATTGAAACGTCGTATTTAGACCCGTTTTCGCTTCTGAAAAATTTAATCATGAATTAATTAATGATATCAAAAACTATAAATTTATGTGAGTTGATAAAAAAATATGTAGATTTTTAAAAAATTATTTATCAAGCTCATCATTCATCAAATACATCGTACACTTCTTTTTCCAATCTTTGAAGTACATTTGAAACGCAGTATTCGGTATAGCGTTAGCCACTTGAGCAATTATGACAATATATTCTTAAAGATGGCAAAATTTCGTCATTTTATATTTATTTCATCCACGCAAATATGAAGAAGTTGCCATGTCTAGCAAATAACAAGGCTGAAGCATCATAAGAATGTGGTTTTTAGCTATCAGGACTTAGAACCGTTATTTTTTTATTTTAGTTTTTGGTCCGGTTCATATTAAGCTTCCATGCATGCTTAACACAATGTCAATATACGCCAACGAAAAGACAATTGTGACAAATTGACCCATGAAATTCAAAAATTCAGAATATTTTTCGATCAAACCTTATAATACCTATAAAAAAAATGTCGTTTTTTTAGTTGACCGTTTTTAGGGATTATTTGAACTTCGACTTTCGCTCTTTCAAGTTCTTTTTGTGTTATTTCTGAATTGTAATTGATAGAATTTGAATTTAATAGCTTAATTTACAATAGATATTTTTTTACTAAGTGAAGATCATTTTTTTAAAGAAGTGACTTCAACTGCCACTAAAAACATTTGTGATGTACTGAGGAATTAGAATATTGTGTGCCTGTACGACAAAACAGTCACCATACGTCAAGAATAGATGTAGAACTACATAAGGCGATGAGGATCATCATGGGTTGAGTAAGTTCAACCCCCTTTGCTTGGTTATCTACCCTCTGTAAATTGTGTTGGCAGACCTGCGGCATAAAGACCCGGTAATAACTTCTTAGTGTCTCTCTCATCAGTAAGTGGTGTAGAGATCCAACTATTCCGGGCTAGGTTGACCCGGCTTCCGAGCCATTCAAAGGCAAATGCCGTTTTCCACCACATTACCACTCCCTACAAACTCGGTCCGTCTTTTAGGTCTCAGGTCATAGTGGCAATGAGAAAAAACGTTCGGATGGAAACAATGCCACACCCAGTGGCTGTTTTAGACTATCGCTAAGGCGTGCAATGTTGGTCTGCCGGTCCAAAGTGGACCCTACCGCTCCGTAAGGCTAGTGGATTCAATCCGGATTAAGTAGCCAACTAATTCTGTTCTTGGTGTGCTCCGAAAGGACGTGCATGTGAAGAATGGCAAAGTAAAAGCCATACGAAATCATTTGGATGTTGTACAGTTTTTTCACGACAAATACACCCGTTTTCAAATCAAATGCATCCTTCTTCAAATCAAATGCAACTTTTTACAAATCAAATACAACTTTTTACAGATCAAATGTACCTTTTTAAAAATTAAATTAAACAATTAAATATGTTTTCCATAAGTCCATGGTCCGACATAAGGAAAATCATGCACATGGTCACGATCCTCAGAAATGAGGGAAAGTGGATTAATATCTTATATAAAAAAAAAACAAAATATAATAATATGTAATCGCTTCACGACTCAATAAAAAAAAATGTTTTTCCACTACCCACTCCCATACAGTGGAACGCGTTTTTTTTACATTTTTGAAGGAACTGAAAAAAACGTAATTAGTGGGAAAACGTATTTAATTGTTTAATTTAATTTTTAAAAAGGTATTAGATTTGTAAAAAGGTGCATTTGATTTGTAAAAGTTGTATTTGATTTGTAAAAAGTTTTATTTGATTTGAAAAAGGATGCATTTGATTTGAAAACGGGTGTATTTGACGTGAAAAAACTGTATAAAAACATGGTTCACGAAATTTAGATTTAAAAAATAGCACTGGAAGTGGAAGACCTAGTAGAGTCGATGAAGCCTTACTGAAAAGTTGCAAAAAATCTCGGATACTCATCATCAGGAGCATCTTGAAAAAATAGGTAAGGTGTGGTGGCAGGGTAAATGGATACCGCATGAGCTAAGAAACGAGAATCTAGCCGTTTGAATAAACGTAAGTGAATATTTTTTGAAAATGGAATCCAAAACACTGCTTTTGCAAGATCTGATAACTGGGAATGAAAAATGGGTACTTTACTCTGACCGAGAGTGCAAAATCAATGGCTATCAAAAAATTTGGGTAACAATACCAGCCTCTATGCTCATCATCATAAAAAAATCTTTTGTGTCTATGGTGAGATTGGAAAGATATAATTAATTTTGAAATTCTTAAACCATGTCAAACGATAAATGCAAAACTTTATGCGAAAAATATATGATATTTGCCAAATATTGGTCCGTCTGACCATCATCTTTTCAGACTGATTTAAGAATATTTAAATGGCAAAAATTTAAAAACATATGACGAGGTTAAAAAAGAAAAAGGGGATTTTTCCTATTAACCTATAATTTTTAATAGTTAAATGTCATCTAATAATGGAAATTATATTTTAGAGTTATCAGATTCAATTAAAAAACGACATTCTTTTTCACTACTTCTAATATGAATAAAAATACTAACATATTCCAGACACCCGTTTGCGGTAAATTAGATGATGCACTATTTTCAGATGATACTTTATTAACATTTGAACTGCTAGTAGACGGAATATTTGTTTCATTTAAATTTTGTTTTGGTCCAACACTCTCTATACCCGCAGATTTCATGGCTTCGATTTTAACGGAGAGCGTCCGTCTTAAAATGTCTTCCGCAAAACATTTCACAGCAGTTAAAATAATTTTATGAACCACGCTAAAATGAATAAATATAGAAATAAATATATTCGATCTGACAATAATTATAATACGTACCCGTGGACGTATCCGTTGCCGACATTTTGATTTCTCAGTTCTATTCCTAAGCCGGAACATACTTTTTCAATATACTGACATTGTAATTTTTCGTCGTCGGTTTCAAATGGTAAAACTTCACCACCGCCGCCGCCGCCGCCTTTGTGACAATTTACAACGCTATGCTCGTTATCATTATTTCGTTTCTGATTAACCGAAATAATATCAACTTCATCGTCTGAACTATCGGATATATAGAAAAATTCATTTTCAAGCTGAATATTTTTTTTGTTAATTTCTTGAATACAATTTTGAGCGTTATTTTCGATTTTAATTTTTTCTAATTTGTCCGCGGCGAAAACATCGAATACAATCTTAGTATTTATTTGTGAGACATTTTTAAAAGCCTCTTTTAATTTGATTTGCTGTGCGTAATCGTCCGATTCCTTCAACGGAATATCGTAAATATTTGATTTGACCGGAAAATATCCATGGTGTTGAGAAAACGTCAGTATTTGTCTCGTAGACCAGATTTGATTTATCCTGAACTGCGAAACAAAATAATTTTTCAATAGATTGTTAATCGTTTTTGCTCTTGTCCACTGCAAAATGAAATTATCATATTAAAAAATTGTATTATGTATAAATATGTTAAACGAATGAAAAATTTTTACCAAAATATTTCGTCGCTTTATCACGTTTAGATCGAAAAATTTATCAGCATTTTCGACGGCGAACGGAAAAAAATATCTGTATTCGTTAGTATAAGCCAACTCTTCGATTAACGGTATTTTTTTCAGCATCAAATTTACAGCGCATCTAATATCTTTGATATTTGGCAAAACTCTCGTGAACATTTCAATTATTTCCAATATTTTCTTCCCAGCCAGCAATTTATTATTATTTTCTAAGATACTACTAAACGATGCCGATTTTGATTTGATTAATTTAAAACAGATTATGTTATTTAAGATGAGATCATTTGTTAAGATAGCGTTTCTTAGTATTTCTAAATTATTTTTCACCGTTTTCATCGGTATTCGATTTTTACAATGAAACATCGATGACAAATCTTTCAAAAAATGCATTATAATCATTCTATTTATATTTCCTATGCAATTTATATCGATTGTTTCACTAATTTCCGTGGAAATATCACATTTAATTATTCTATCGACCATAATTTTTATTAATTTCATTATCAGATTAACGTCGAGATGTTCGTTGTCGTCTATGACATCTTCCAAATCGAATAATTTAAACCATTTCATTAGTTCGTCTAATTCCACTAGGTTTTTGAGATCGTTAAATATATTCATTTCTAATAAGTCACACGGTTGTATCGATTTACCAACTAATGAGTTGAAATTTTCCAGCATTTCAACATTTTGACTGTAAGAATGATCACTATATATAGATTTTAATATATTTTTCAGATAATCTGAACTGTTTAAATCAGTATCGATTGATTCGGTATATTCCGATTTTATATTCAGCATTAGATTCTCGGAATCGTAGGGAGAAATGTCTTTTTTATAAAATTTATAACCGTTCGGATTGAGATTATCGTGGGATACATTGCTATTATATGATAAGTGATCGTTGTTATGATAAGATTCTACGGTTTCAAAATATTCCTCATCGTCTATATCCATAGGCTCTTCTTTAATCTTAATATTTCCATCGAACAGAGGTTCATTGATACTTTGAATAGTTTTACTATTATTATGATCGTTCGATATAATATATACATCATCGTTTTCATCATCAGATAAATTGTTTTCACTTTTTATCTGTACAGTATTTATTTTCTTTTGAGCAACTGTCGAATGGATATTATAATTGGCAATATTATGGTACGAAGATGCATCTTCCAAATTATTCGTTTTTGATTCAGCATTAGAACGAGCGGGATTGTCGAATCTTTCCGAATTTTCATTTTTATCGATCATGCTCTCGTCTGTAGTGAGCCAAACATCGGCAACAGTTTCTCCGCCTGCAATAAAATAACTCGTCATATAAAAATCGTACCGAGCGTAAATAAAAAATATATTAAACAATATCAACCTAATGTTTGTAAACCGGTATGATAACGATCAAGTTTAAGATTATGTATAATAGTGACAGGTTTGTTGAACATTCCATTTTTAAAATGAAGCTTCAACTTGACGGGAAATTCACCCCAGCCGCGCTTCGTCAAATGAAGCGGATGAGATCTATATTAAAATTAAATAACATTAAAATAAAACATGGTAATTACAAACGCATATCAATAATAAAACATACTTAAGTTTAATAATATTGTGAGGGGCGTACGAATCGTGCAATTGTACCGTAATCGATTCTACGATGTGAGAAATATCGGGGCTTGTCGGCGGTCCTCGAATATATAATAACCATTTATGAGTTATCGGATCATCCTTTGTTCCCGGTTCGATAAATTTTGAAGTATTACCTATTAAACAACAATCAAGATGAGCCGTTTCTGATATCAAAATGAACATTCAAACAATCGATGTACCGATAATTATCCTAAATATTTTTTTTCGCTTATTTCTGCCGAGGGCGTCGATCTTTAAAACGTGTTGATCTAAACCCTTAGGTCCCACATACATCGGAATGGTCATTTTTGCATTTGAATTCTCTTCGTTGATCGATTTGTTGATACTTTTAGAATCTTCAATGGGGTCGCCGTCGTAAGATTCGGTTATAAATTCCGATTTAATGTGCGGTCTCAGCGTATTAATATTTGAATCGACCGGGATCGTTGTATTTAAAATATTTGTTTTTTTCTAAAATATGTACGTAAGTCATATAATATCGATTTATGTTGTGATAAAATTATAGATAAATATTAAATTTACAGGAGTTTCCAATTTGATTTTTTTCCGCCTCGGCCTTATAATCGGTAAATCGTTAACGGTAGAATCTAATTTATCGGCTAATATTGATTTTATCGCTGGATGTATCCTTTTCTGTTCGTTTGTTAATAACGTATGTATCTGAAAATAATTAATAAGATATAGTTTATTTTTGTAATCGAATCAAAGTCGTATTAATTAATTATCGTACCTCAGATTTTGCATCGGAATTTTTTTGTTGATATACTTCTCTTTTTATATCGTCTTCGGTGAGGGTGAGTTTTTTTGAATTATAAAAATTATTTACTATGGCATAACGCAGTTTTTGGAATGTCTTTCGTGCTAATAGCAACCTGGATATATCGAAATTAATTATGTAAAATTTATTTTTATTAATATAAAAAATAATACGGATTACCTTTCATCGATGACTGCGAGTGTTTTTCCTTTATTTGCTAACTCATCGTCAAATTCTTTGCGTATAATAGACCTGCACTTTGAATCTTTATCGTCGCTCGAAATTTTAATACTATCGTTTGCATTAAAAAAAGAGCATTGCGGACTGTCATGGACGGTTGATATATTTTGTTCATTGGACATAGTTTAATATTGCAATCGATAAAATTTGAATTCAACGATTTTTTTAAATTATATTCGAACAAATCGACGGCACATTTCATTCAATATCGCGATACAAAATAAAATAACCTTTCGGATTCGAGAATAAATTAAAAATATATAGGTTAGGTCGACTTATTTCGAATTGGCGAACGACGAAAAATATTTTGACTATAAATTTTGAACGAAAAACGAAATTATTATCGATATTCGCGATCGCAACATGATAACGCCAGAACGCTCCGTTTGACGTTTAAAAATGTGTTGACATCTCAACACGGCACGGTGCATTATTTTTAATTCGGCCTAAGCAGTTAATTTTCCGGCCAACGCCTTTAAAGAAACGAATACGGATCGTAAAAATTACAGGATTTCTCGTATCGAACGAGGATTTTGTTGAATATATAAAATAAATGCGATGGTGTAGAATTAATTTGTAATTCAATAGAAATATGAAAATCACGTATTAAAGTGATGGTTGTAAAAGTGCGCGTTAGGGTCGCGAGTGGCGCTGTCAGTTGGCTGCAGTGCGGAGTATGGAGCGGATGGCGGAGGCGGCAGAGAGCAGCAGCGACGCTGAGGAATGGGGCGGGCGGTTGGCCACACGAGCTCGCCGGCCGCACGCGCACTACGCGCCGCCGCGCAATCAGCCGGCGCCGCCGCCCGAACCCGATAGCGTAGTGCTGCTGGTGGAGGGTACGCCTTTTGTGTGTAGCCTGGCGCTGCTGGCCGCCAAACCGAACACCATGTTGGGCCGCATGTTCAGCTCGGGCCTCGAGTTTGCGCGACCCAACCAGCGCGGCGAATACGAGGTGGCCGATGGTATCTCGGCTACGCTCTTCCGCGCCATCCTCGACTACTATCGCGGCGGCATCATTCGCTGCCCTAGTGCCGTATCCGTAGCCGAGCTCAAGGAGGCCTGCGATTATCTTCTCATTCCGTTCGACGCCGACACCGTTCGCTGCCAGAACTTGCGCGGTCTGTTGCACGAGCTGAGCAACGATGGCGCTCGTCGCCAATTTGAGAAGTTTCTCGAAGAGCTCATCGTGCCTCTTATGGTGGAGCGCGCTCGTCTCGGCGATCGCGAGTGTCACGTCGTAATCCTAATGGACGAGGACTCGGTCGAATGGGACAAAGAATATCCTCCACAGATCGGGGACGAATCTCTTCACACCGTCTTGAGCACTCCCCTCTATCGATTCTTCCGCTACATAGAAAATCGGGACGTTGCCAAGCAAGTGATGAAAGATCGTGGTTTGAAAAAGATCCGCCTCGGCGTCGAGGGCTACCCGACGTACAAAGAAAAAATCAAGAAGAGGGCGTGCGGTAGAGAAGAAGTGATTTATAATTACGTTCAGCGGCCGTTCATCCACATGTCGTGGGAGAAGGAGGAAGCCAAAAGCAGGCACGTCGATTTTCAATGCTTGAAGAGTAAGTCGGTGACGAATTTGGCGGAGGCGACGGCGGATCCTGCGCTGAACGTCGAAGACGCTCCGCCCCAAGAAGCGGAGCCCCCGACGGAATTGGATCACTGATGCCTAATGAAGACTATAAAGATGTGTTTTTTCCGAATGCGCGGCGACGATCGTTCCGAGAAATGGACCGCCCTTTGACGAGAGCCCGCGATTAATACGTCTCAAATAGTCTACAAATGCAAACACGTCGCAAGAGACTATTTCGGTTTTGCCAGCCGCTTCGTATATTTCGGACCTTTTGTTCGTATGTACATATTGCAAAAATGAGCAGAAGAAATTTAAAATTGAGACTCGATTGTAAAATGCCGACGATTTAAAAAGAGATCGCAACATTTTTGATAATTTGATGTAACTACCTATTCAATTGACATTCCCCAATAGTATTAAGAGATATTATTCCGCAATCGGATTTATTAAAATCGTAAAATAAACATTTTTAACTTTAAATTAAAAGAGCTCGACTCGATAAATTTATGAATTGAACTAATTTGAGCATCTAAATGTCTGTCGAAGATAAACATCCGTATAATTAAGCTGTTATATAAGGGGTACCGGACGATAATGACGTATTTTTAAATAAAAAGTCAACTTAAAAAATATATATTACCATATGGTGAACCGGAAAGTAATGACAATTTTTTTTAACATGAAAATAAAAAATATTTTAACAAGCACTTTACATATATTACTCTGTAAGATAATTTCCATTGTTCTCTATAACCGTTCTCCACAGTTCAGTTAATTTTTTGATTCCTCTCTTGTAAAATTGTTGAGGTTGATTATCAAAAAATGAATACAAGTGCTTTTTTACGTCCTCCACTGAAGTAAAATATTTATTTATCAAGTGAAGTATTTTTGTGTGTGATCTTGCATTGTCATGTTGCAGTTTACGTCTTTGGTTATTTACCAAAACAGTTTCGCCTTCAATCTCTCTAATTGGGCAATTGCGTTTTAATATTTTTTTAATGAATCACGCCCAAAATATTCCTCCAAACACATCAGATTACGTTTATTGAGGTTAATGATGGTCGAGGAATTAAAACTGGTACTTGGTTTGAAGAAAGCCATTTTTCTTTCTCTTTGGGTTGTTATCCTTTGTTCTAGTGTTATAAACGTTTGAGTGGTGCCCAAATTTCTTGTCTATATTTTTACCGATCCTTTTCGAATGGACTTGTACTATTGACCAGCTGAGATCTTGTCATAGTTTTGTAAGGGGCCACATTTCACCATTGAATATAAAGTGGCATCATCTAGTTTTAGAGTTCTTCCTGAACTGTTGTTGATTTATTGTTTAATTTTCTATCACCACTTTTAAATTTTTTGAACCATCTATGGCATTTTTGAAATTTTGCAGATGTTTTCGGTAGCTTCTCTTGACTTCAATTCCTCACCGAATAAAAATAGCATAAAAATTCATAAATGTGTCTCCTCAATCTCTGCCCTCGGCATTTTTACTAGGATAAAAAAAAAACTCAAAATAGAGCTCAAAATTTACCCATTTACTCAACGGTGACAAACTCATGTATAAACGCCAAAGCTAAATATTTGTCATTACATTTCGGTTTACCGTATATATTCTCCTTCGATAATTACAAATCTCTTCCATCTTTCAGGTAATTTTAATATCCATTTGCATAAAACATCTTTTGATTTGGATGAAAAATAGACATCGAGACTCGTTTTTGTCCGATAAAAAGTGCTGCATTGATTTAAATTAATGGTAATCCATTAAATTCGAGTAATCTTAGCTGTATGAGGTCTCGCATTATCGTGTTAAAAAATATGTTTTCTCTATTGAATATTTTTGGCTTTATTCCAAGAATTGCTTCTTTTAATCGTTCCAGCTTATCACAATAGAATTGTGCCGTTATTGTCTGGCCGTATTTAAGAATTTTATAATGAATTCCTTTACAATCCAACCATCCAAAAAAGGTACCTTTTGACCTTTAGGTTGTTTCGGCGTTGCCAGTGGTATCTGCCCTTTAGAAAGTCACTGTTTTTGTGATATTGGTTCAAATACATAACTCACTTCTCATCCCATCACGAGATGTCAAAGAAATATTGAATTTTCCTCTAGTTTTATTAATTCTTGATTAAAAAAAATGTATTTTTTATAAAGTTTAAAAGAAATACGTGTCAACATTCAGTAGGACTATGTCAAAAGACCCCATCTTTGTCCGGTATCCCTTATATTAATCGTTAACAGCAATCAGGGTCAGTAAATTAACTTGTGACTGAGCGAGCATTTAGAATTTACGTGTAAAAATTTTGTACCGTGTTATTTGCCTATCCGTAAATCGTACGTTCCGAAATTATTAGAAAATAAAACGGCTAAAAAATTTCACACCCATCCACTTACTACTGCCAGTATTTATATATGCGTATAGAAAATACTCGTTAAGGGATTAAAAATTTTTCGCTTGCCCTCTGATTTCATTTATATAATCTCTATATTATTTTTATATATTACATTAATAAATTAACGTAATATAGCTTAGGATTAAACGTTAAGCTAAATTTAACCCTCGAAAACATGTCAAAATATATACGATTATACTAACGTTAATGCGGATATGAGAGTTTTGAATTGATTTAGGTTATAGTTGTGTATCTTATACGTTAATGTTTCCACATATCAATAAAAAAAACTTTTTGGAATGGTAAAAAATTGAATTGATCGATTATTTATTTGAAAATGATTGAGAAATTAATGTATGGCCAAATATTTATATGAAAATTTATACGATTTTTTTTATGTATGTATATATGAGATTGAGAACGATATGTATATGAAAACTTGTGCTTATGGATTATGGGGGGGATTTATGAACGACAGGTGGAACAATGACGTTTGTATTTAATTACGCTAATAAAATAAATATATATTATCGATGTATCCTTTAAAAATTTGCTAAAATCTTCGCGTTGGCATTTTCGTTGATTAATTAATAAATTTGGCAGCTATATTCTGTTCTCAATCCATGGAGATAAAAATTATTGAGACTGCATTTAAGGTAATCTGAGTTTTTAAACTTTGCGAGGATTATTGGTTCGGATATTACTTTAATATTTTATATGTAACGAGTATGCATTAACTTTTTATAGTGAAACTTGGCATTCGCTTTGCTTCATTAGCCTTATGTGTAAATTCATATTTCAAAATATATCTATATGTAAAATGAATTATATTGCTATGTTATTATTATTATTTTGTTAATTATTTCGAAAAAAAATTATTAGAATATTTTTTAATGAGAAATTGTGATATGCATATGCTAGAAGTTGATGAGTGACTATTCACATTCTTGTATTGCAGATACAAGAGCATGACGAAATTCAAAAATATGCTTAAATATATAATATATAGTACTGGTCTTATTTTTAGTATAATTTTTTATGTTGTTTAGCGCCGTTGTAAAGTGAGCGCCGACGTCGGTTGTATTATTTTCCATTTGATGTATTATCGAATCTCAATTATTTGTCACTTGTATGAATATGCTTGTTCCTTTGTGGCTCAAAAAAATTTTTTATGGTCACGTCGGAAATGAATGGATCCGTGAGTAGTTCAATCTTTGTAATAGGTAAAGGTTGTAGAACTGATAATTATTGCACAAATTCATTCTTTTCCGATGTATATATCTATATATGTTTATGTAAATCATTTATATAATAAAAGATTCGTAAATATTTTATTTGTATTTTATTATTGTATTTTATCCAATAACCGACGAGAGTGAAGAAGAAGAAAACAACCCACCGGCCCGAAAGTTGAAGAACTGTAGAGCTCCTGACCTGGATAATATACAAGCCGAACTGGTGAAATGCGGTGGGAGTACACTGATTTCATGTATTTACATCCTGATGAGCACGGTTTGGCGGGAAGAAAAAGAAACGCATCACCTTTTCATAGATTTCAAATCCGTATGACAGAGTGACGCTCTTGAGACAGAGTGACGCTCTCCGCAGCTTGAGACAGAGTGAACGCTTTAGCATGTTTGTTGTTTAACATAGCACTCGAAGGTGTAATAAGAGACTCCACCGTGGAAATCCACCAGGCACCATTATTAATAAATCAGTGCAGCTTCTTGTCTATGCGGACGACAAAGATATTGTGGCCAGATCTTGAGCGGCTCTCGAGGTTGCATGCGAGCGAATAATGAGAGCGGCAATTGGCATGGGACTAAGAATCAACGAGACCAAGCCAAATACATGCCCATATGCCAAGGACGAATCCTCGAGCCCCTGAGAGTTGAAGAGTACAGCTTCGAAGCCGTCCAGGAATTCACACATCTCGGCTCACTTATTATAAATAACAATGAAACCAATTTGGAAGAAGAAGAAGAATCATGCTGACAAATCGGTGCTACTTAGGGCTTTTTCTCAAAGAAGACTAAAGTCATAGTCTAAATGACCTTCATCAGGCCCCTCCTAACATACGGATCTGAATGTCGGGCTTTGACAAAACAAGATGAGCGAAAGCTGGATATCCTGGAGAGGATAATTCTGAGACGAATATTTGGAGCCTTATTCGATGACAGAGAATGGCGTATCCGAATTAACGAGGAGCTGTACCGACTATACAAGGATATACCATTGTCATCAGAGTGGCCAGACTCCGGTGGGCCGGCCACGTTTCAATGATGAAGGAGAGTCAGCCTCCAAAAATGGTTATGGTTAACAAGCCTTCCTGTCCCCAGAGGAATGGAAGACCAAGGCTGAGGTGGTTGGACTGTATACAGAAGGACACTGCATCATTGAAAATTACTGGAAGATGAAGCGACGTAGCAGCAGACTGCATAAAATGAAGAAGGGTTACGTACATCATTTATATAATAAAAGATTCGTAAATATTTATTAATATTTTATTATTTCAACACCTCTTTGTATATTGAATTTATTTCAGTGTATGTTGAGTAATTTTTCATTTATTCGTCCCATAACTTCATACATTAAAATATAAGAACGTTAATGTGAAATTTTTTACTGAAAAAATTATGGTCCGATTTGGTACAAAGTGTAATTCAAGATAATTGAGTCAGCATATAACAATGGATGCTTTGTTTAACCCATCCATCACAGTGCCTCGAAATTAACCGCATGGTCCAAGGGGGTCGCTCAGAGACTCCCAAGCATTTCAAGTCATGATATTGATGATTTCTTTATCGATTTTGTTTAAAAATAGATGAAGAAATATTCTAAGAATTAAAATATTTATTCATTATAAAAATGAAAATAGTTATTGTTCTTCTTCGACACTTTGAACATCTCGCTAGAAGACACAATAGCCTGGAGAACCTCGTCTCGCATGGAAACGTACAAGGACGCAGAGGAAAAAGCAGGTTACCCATCCGCCACGGACTTCACTGTGGGAGCTGTAATATGAAATGTGGATTGAAGTGAATCTTGGAGTGGCAAAATCAAAAGATTTGGAATATGGTCATGATCCTCAGACATGAGGGAGCTGGCTAAAGAAGATTCATGATAAGCTTCATTTGGTCGATATTTTGAATATTTAACTAATCAATGTGACACGTATTTTTTATAATTGTAAAATGATTTTTATAAATACTCCGTTGTTTGCAAAATTTCGTTTATCCCGAGCTTGCCCAGAACGTATCCTCCGCTATCAACGAGAGTCACCTGTATTCACATTATCGAGCACTAACTTAAAAGCCAGCTATTGGATAAAAATGTCTTGGGGCATTGGATTATCACATAAGTCCGGTTTTTGAATTATATATTAATTATTCTGTTTGTTCACCATCAACTATTGAATCTTCTACTATATCACTGATCCAGGTGTTTTTTGACCTCCTCATTCAAAGTAAAGGTTTTACCGTCTAAACTTTTTTTAGAGACCGGATCAAATAATAATCAGAAGGTGCCAGATCTGGAGAATATGGTGGGTGTGGCAGTATACCATTATGACTTTTGGAGTTAATAAACTTATATGAGGTCTACGCATTATCTTAGCGTTACTACACCCTTTTCTATTCAGGTGAATTCTGATCTTTTCTATTTTAAAATTGAATCATTAAATTTGTCCAGCTGATGACAGTACCTCCAGAATTGATGTTGTGTCGGTGAAGCTAAAGAAACTGATTCCTTTAGATACCGAACAGATAGCATCACCTTTTTTTTGATGAATATCGGCTTTCGAAGTGCTTTGAGCTGGTTCTTTTTTTTTACTCCATGATCTCTTGCGTTTAACATTGTTGTAAACAATACATTTCTTGTCCCCAGTGATGATGCCCTTCAAAAATGGATCATTTTCTTGACGTTTAAGAAGAAAATCACAGACGTTAATGCGACGACACAAATTCCTTTCCGTAAGAACACGAGGAACCCATATATAAAATACAATTATGTCCTCTGTTGTGGAAAAACGAAATTTCCGAACCCAATAGGTTAATAGTAAATGCAGAGTTAGTTTAAATAAAACAACATGCGTAGGTTTAAAATATAATTTTATTTTCCTCCTAATGGCAGCATTCATTTGTTTAAAAGGTGAAATTTACTCTTAACATAACATATACATTTGTGATTATCTTTGTACCATTCGTCACTATATAACAGATTTGCAAAATGAAGCAATAATGAAACACTCGACTTTATCAATGTTATAAAAATTTTTCAACTCAATAACAATACGACTGCACCCTTACACGACTATAGAAGAGGTTATACCGTTCATAACTAACACTAATCAAAATTCACTAACGACAACGTCCAGGTTTTTTATTTTCGCTAAGTTAAAAATAAATTAGGATAATAAAAATTGAGATCTATACTGGGAAGACTTTAATGTGCCGTTAGTAGTAGCGTTTTTGAAACAAAAAAAAAAACATTCGAAAGACAAACTAAATCTAATCATCAAAATTAATAATTAAACAGTTCGTTCAGTATCGGTAGATTCGTCCGAATCGATCAACAATTTTTATTTATTTATTTTTACTATACAGCTTTTTAGGTAAGTTTATTTTATATACACATTCAAAATATTTTCTATACAATTTATATCTTCGTCTTACCGACAGAATTAAAAGAGCACGAACTAGCTTACCAAATATTGTTTGTACGACAAAGATATACAAATATAATACAAGTCCCCTTCTAAAAAAAAAACTTTTACAAAACCCACATGATTTATCGGCGTGAAAAAAAAAAATAGCAGGCGAGAACGATACCAATTTTTGGAATCCTGCATTATGAAGAAGCATTAAATATCAATAAAACATAATGGAATGGTGTTAATATGTAAGTCTCTAATAAAAATGTTCACAGTATATTATCAGCATCGGTATATTTTTATTTTTTTGAAAAATATATTTGTACGAAATTTTACGCATTACGTAAAACTTAATTCATTTTAATTGATAAGAATGCGGGATGAATATTAACATATGATATAATTTAAAATAAAATTAAATTTATACAAGTCATTAAAGCCAATTATGATAAATTACTAAACACAATTAACTTAAAGCTTAACAACAACAAAACATATATATATATATATTTATATCCCCCGTATTTGTGTTGACTATGACCCATTTCTTGTTTTATATAAGTTTCTATATGTTACAATAGCAACGTGTAATCATGTCAATATGAGTATAAATAGAAATGTAAAAATGCTTAAGAAACATCTGAAGGTCAACGACTGAACAAAATGACTATCGCGACCGATTTCGTTTTGATATGCCGACATAATATACATATCCAAATATTATATAACGGTTGCATAATTTAATAAATAATTAAATTAAACGAGGAACTTTCGCAATTTGCTAAGAAATTTGTGATGCAGCAAACACTATGCTAAAAAAAATACTATACAACTCTTACCGACTGAATACGTATAAGACATTTGTCAACAGAATATTATTACGCGGGAACGGGACCGACGAGGGTCGGCCCCGAGTTGACCGGCGACGGCACCGTCTCTTTGACTCTGACCGTCGTCTGTTCGATCATCGGCTTCTCGCCAGTCATGATTGCTTTGATGTCTTGAGCGTCGAGCGTTTCGTATTTCATCAGAGCTTCCGCTAACGCTTTGTGTTCTTTGGCATGTGCTTTTAAAATATTCCTCGCGCGATCGTAGCTCTCGCTCAAAATCCTCTTGATTTCTATATCGACCTAAACAATAAAATCATCGTTTGATTTGAATATCTATTTTTTTCATTATTCATATAATAAATATAATACTTACGGCTTCGTTCGTGTTAGGACCGAGCGTTTCTCCTGATGAAAAAGCACTTTTAGACGATTCTAACGTGCGTAGTCCGACTCTTTCGCTCATGCCCCAATCCCTGACCATATTGGAAGCTATAGACGTAGCTTGTTTCAAATCGGACGATGCACCTGTACGAATATTACGTTAATAAGGGTAAAAAGAATGATATCGAACGGATAAAAAGCTAAATACCGGAAGTGATTTTATCAGGACCGAAGATTAATTCTTCGGCTGCTCTACCACCCATCATGGTGTCCATCATCGCAAGCAGTTGCTGTTTAGTAACGTGGTATCTTAAAAAAAAAATTAAATCAGATACAGTCAATCCTCCTATAGCACCGAGACCACGCTATAGAAGACTAGGCATCCATACAAAATTTTAGGGCCAGACGTATTGGTCCAAAAGATTTTTTAGCAAAAATATAGCCCTGAAAATATTTTTTTATATATTCATAAAATACAATTAATGAGAGTAGAACGTAGATTCAGAGTGGAAAAGGTGAAATGTCCTTCTATGTTTAGTTTTTCAGGCACATGTGTTATTTTGTTGTAAATCAAACGGGGATATATCTTTATTTAGAGCCGCAATGTATAAAATATTCACAAAATATGCAATTTAACATTTAGCGTTTTTTTTTAAAATGCGCTATAGGAGGAACTATCCCTCGATAATGTACAAACCTCTCACGGGCTGGAATATAAGCCGTATGTCCCAAAGACGGCCCTCGCGGAATTATCGTCACTTTGTGTAGTGGATGAGATTCCTGAAATAAACATAAGAATTAAATTATATAATAAAAAATTAGATTCAATCGTATAAATCATTATATTTACTTTAGTATAATAAGCGACGACAGCATGGCCACCCTCATGGTAAGCTGTTATAAGATTAGCTTCTTCGTCAGGCAATCTTGAACGCCTTTCCGGTCCCATTAAAACTTTATCTCTGGACGCTTCCAAATGCTTCATGGTAACCGTTTTTGCTCCGTCCATTGCGGCTCTGCGATTAAATAAATATGTAATGATTGCGTTACAATTAAGAATTCATCGTTAATGGCGGTAATATTACTTCAGGGCAGCTTGATTGATCATGTTCTCCAAATCGGCGCCAGTGAAGCCTGTGGTGCCGCGAGCAAGAAGTTCGACGTCGACGTCCCCACTAGCTAAAACTCGTCCTAAGTACATAACCAGGATATCTTTACGTCCGCTATAATCAGGGGTAGGCACATTTACCTATAAACATATATAATTATATTAATATATTTAAATATTGCCTGCGTATTATCGACGGTGACAATATTACCTCGACATCGAAACGTCCCGGCCTCAACAACGCTTGATCCAAATCGTCTCGCCTGTTAGTAGCGCCCAAAACGATAACACCTTCGTTTTGATGAAATCCGTCCATTTCCGATAGCAATTGATTAATTGTCTACAATCATACAAATAATATTGTAATAAGATATTAAATGCTGTAAAAAAAAAGTTTCGTTATCTTACTTGATTGGCGTATGGATGAAGAATGCTGTTTGTTCTCTTCGCGCCGACGGAATCAATTTCGTCGATGAACACGACGCACGGGGCTCGCTCTTTGGCGGCTTCTGCAAAGGCGATCAGGTAAAATCTGCATCTTTAAAATTATTTATTAATAGAAATTATTGGAATATTGCTAACTGAATAGATCACGAACTCTTCTGGCGCCTTGCCCGACTAGCACTTCGTCGAATTCGGGACCGGCGGCATGAAAGAACGGCACGCCAGCTTAGCGGCAGCATAGGCAAACAGCTCTTTCGTCCCGGCGATAACAACACTCCCTTTGGCAATTTGCCGCCCAACGACGAGAATTTTTCCGGAGATTTTAAAAATTCAACCTGCATCAAACAAAAATTAATATTCAAGAAGAGACACGTTCAAAGTTATCGATCGATAAGTTTCTTACGACGTCCTTCAACTCTTGCTTTGCCTCGTCAGCACCTTTAACGTCGTCGAACGTTACGGATATCTCTTCGGGATCCACTTCTACTTGATTTCCTAACTGAATTCTGTTAACAAAACAATCATTATTATTAAATTGATCCGTTAAAATGCAAACAAAAATTAAAAGCGCTCACCTGAAGGCCGATCCGCTAGCCGACGTCATCAGGCTAATAAATATGGCGAGAAAGATAACGATCGTCAGAAGCTGTTGAATTAATTTGAGATATTTCGACGTCTTGTTACCCTTTTGATTTTCAGGATTCGTCCCTAGAATACGATGCGCCCAATAAAATATTACGCTAACAAATAAATATGATACAATTAAATATAATTACCGGCTAGATAGCCCTCGGCGAAGGCTATTTTCAAGTGATCCTTGCCGTCGGCTTTCAAAACTTGTCCGTCCTCGTTCAGAATGAGACGTTCGATGCGTGCCAGGTTATCAATTTGGGCTGTCTTCGACTTTGGAGAGCCTAAACCTAGAATATGTCAGAATTTCAATGGAATTCAAATGGAATCGTCCTGGAAACTGGAATTTACATGTTATTTCGCTCTTGTTACATCATTCACACTCACCCATGGCCGCTTTGAATCTTTGCGCAAACGAAGGGTTTCGTTCCAGTTCCGTGATGACGGTTCTGTCAGTCTTGAATCCGCGAACGGGGACAAAGAAACTCGAACAGGATTGCAGTTCGTCGAAGAGCCGATTGGCGAAGCCGGTCGAGAACACCACCCTGGCGTTGCGGCAGTCTTTGGACACGTCGACGCGGAGGCCGAGCTTCTTTTCGACGTCGCGCAGAACGGCGGCGGCCCTGCCGATCCCCGGCGAGAGTAGGGGACCTCGCCACGGCTGCGGCTCGGTGGCCAGAGCGGCCTTGCAGTCGGCCAGCAGGCGGCGCTCGCAGTTGGCGGCGGCGCGCAGCAGGCTGGGCTCCAGCGCGGCCCGGCGGGCGCGGCGGCCCCGGTCCAGCCGGCCCAGCGCCGCCCGCGCCGACAGCGGGCCCAGCCCGCCCAGCACCTGCTGCGGCGAGTTCAGCGAGCTCAGGCAGGACATGTCGACCCGCGAGCTCACCCGGCGGGTGTTGCCAGCGCGCGCCCTATTGCGACAGTCAGCGGTGCCAACTTAAGGCGATCGCGAAACCGAAATGACCTTTAAAATAAGTAAATAAAAAAATATTATTATTAACGTTGTCGCAGACAATTATTATATAAATAAATTTAACAGATAACTGGAAACATAAAATATATAGATTCCAAATCGAGGGCTCGTTAGTTTTAATATATGAATTGTTGTATACAGTTAACTCGCTTTATCCATGTAAAATATTTGCTTTCAGCATATTATAGTTTTTTCAAAAACCATAATAGTTTTTTCTCAAAACGTTATTTCTCCTCCTTAAATATGATTGGTGAAATACGACATCGAGAGAAAAACTGCATAATTGACAACCCCAATTGAAAGTGATGCATCAACATCACTTAAACTAAGACTCCGGGAAGAAAAGAGGTCATCCTTCTTTCCATTTTTGCCTAATATTTTTATTATATTTGGGATATAAAATGGATTTTCTCTTTCTAAATTTTCCCAGTGTTACTAAAGATAAATTACGATTATATTGCAAAAATTTTAACAAAATATTAACTTATTTACCATAGTGAATTTTGAGAGCGATTTAAAGAATGATGTAGCGGACGCTTTTATTAAATTAAATAAAGGGAAGGATTTTAGTATCATTTCTGATTCACAGTTAAAGTAAATTTTTATTTTTTTACATTTGAATATTATTAAAATACGTCTGTCGAATATATATTCGATTAAAGTTTATTCCAATTAAAATGAATATTAAACATTATGTTTATTTTTATTTAATGTCGAAAAATGTTTAACGCTAATACTAAAAAAATATGTAAATTATTTATATTTGTATTTTTATCTTAAAAATTAGAGAATATAAATTAAAAATAGAAATGACATGACGTGCGATAAAAATGTTTCTTAAGGCCAAAGTTATCACGTGTGCAAGTGACAGAATGTCACCTATAACCAGATTGCAATATTGGAAGTCAATTAAAATCTGGATAAAAAACTCTCACGTCGTAAATCGAAGATTATGCGGTGTAGTACATGTCGCAAATTGGAAGATAATTTTATCGGACGTCCCTATACAGAATATCGTTGAAAAATTTACCGCCCTGACATATGAAGAGTTGCATGGAAAAATTAACTATAAACCTCTTTCATCTCTATTTTTTCCATCGCACCATATCGTAACTAACATCACCGATGAAGATTTTGAAGATAATCTTTCCCAATCTATTGAATATGACGGCGAAGTCCAATCCATATATGTGGTTATTCAAAAACTTTTGTCTAGGTCTCCAAAATATAAAGAGACGTATAGAATTATATTATTAGATGTTCGAGAGTGTGTGTCAGTTTTTATAAATATTTCCGAAGATACTAGTAAAATCTCTCTATGTCCCGAGTTTCCATATTCTTTGAAACTTGTTTCAAATGAGATAATATTAGAAACTATTAAAGGTAATATTAATTCAATTTTCATTATATTCTAACATATAGTTATAAACAATTTTTACATTATAGCTCCTGCGTTTGATCCATCTGTGACGTGGCTAAATGAACAATTAATCCCTCGAATTAATAAATGGACCGTGATCGAAGATACGAAAAATAATGGTTTACCTAATGGCTCGTTAAATCTTATTTCCATAAACGAATATAATATATTATATCAAGAATTAAAAACAAAATACGGACAACATTTCGTCAAAGTTTGATTTTTTTTTATCGTTTTTCAAATTTTTATATTATGTAAGCAATATTTTATTTAAATTTCTGTATTTAGATTTGGCCAGAAACTACCGATCCATCAAAATTTGTATTTGAAGACGTCGCTATTGCGTCATATCTTTTACTCTTATGGAAAGGAGAACGAGAGATATCGGGAATTGAAAATAAACAATCCTTCATAGATTTAGGTTGTGGAAATGGACTTTTGGTATTTATATTAAATAGCGAAGGACATCCAGGAAGAGGTGTTGATATTAGAAAACGAGGAATTTGGGATTTATACCCAGCATCTGTGAAACTAACGGTATGTAATAATTTGTGTTATAATTTATAAAAAAATGTGCCGAAGTTTGTTTAATGTATTTTTTTGTAATGTTAAAGGTAGAGCCAGTTGTGCCTTCAGATAAATGCTTATTCCCGGATGTGGATTGGTTAATTGGAAATCACTCTGACGAATTGACACCTTGGATTCCAGTATTTGCAGCGAGAAGTTCCTTCAACTGTAGATATTTTCTCTTACCCTGCTGCGCATATGAATTCAATGGTACAAAATATCAAAGGCAAAACTCGTCTAAAAGTCAATACAATGAATATTTAGAATATGTACAAATGATTTGTGAGAAATGCGGCATTCATACGGACGTTGACAGATTGAAAATACCTAGCACTAAACGAGTTTGCTTAATTGGAACACATAGACTTTATTCGGAAGATAATTACGATAAAAAATTATTAGAATTAAAAGAATTTATTGATAAAAAGAATACAAATAAAACAATAAAAGATGTCGACGAACCGAATGAATTGTGGGTGTCTGATTTTAAACCGAGAGATCCTATAGAAAGAGTCAGAAATTGTACAAAAGTAGAGAAAGGGATTATTAACGAGATTATCTCTTCAGTTTCGACAAATTTATTGAATCAGAAAAATTATTTAAACAGTTGGAATGCCGGTGGATGTATGCCGTTATGTGACATTGTTAAATCGATATCATCAAATCAGTTGAAACTTTTAAAAAAAGAGTGCGGAGGATTACAAACACTACTGAAAAATAATCATCACATATTTGAGGTTTCGTCGGGAAATGTAAAATTTAGATTTCCTAGAACAAAATCGGAATTTTCATCCCAAACAAAAATGAAGAAAAATAATAAACGAAATAAATCTACTGTATATAAACCAAAATCTTGTTGGTTCCATGCCAATCATCCTGATGGATGTCCATTACCTGCCATAGAATGCACTTATGTACACTCTTGACTGTTACTAATACATTATTTAAATATATATTCATATACTAGATGTTTTATTTCCCTTTTCCTAATTATTAATTAACCGATCCGTTATGGAGCCTCGGAACCAACCGCGTCGTCTGAAGGGGGTCTATTTATAATGGAAAATAGATCCCAAACATTTCAAGTCAAGATATTGATGAATAAATGAACTTCATCAATATCTAACTGCCGAGTTCTCAGGGGATGTGTGATTAGTACGTTCCACTGGCACTTGGCACATCATACCGGATGCGAGCGAGAAAAAACATCACGCCCGTGGCAAACAGAGGTGAATATTGTTGTTTTAATTTTTTTCGCAATTCTGGACAATAAAGGTCAATGTCTCTCAAAATCAATTATCTATATTCTATAGAATTTTTTTAAGACAAATAAAAAAAGTTTGTGACATGTATAATTTATATTGAAAGAGTTATTCAAGAAAAATCAAAAACTTGGGATCCCAAATAGACACGGTTTACTTTATAAAATTTTTTTTTTAGATTTTGTACACAATCCTATTCTTTGTTTATATATAAACTTTAAAATCCATGGTTTTAAAACTAAATTATAGCAGTTCAATATTTGATTTATTTTTGGATCATTTTTAAGTTATACAAAATATGTGTAGAAAAATATCTGTTTTTTATGATGTCAGATTGGTTTCGAAATGAAAAAATAAGTCTATATTAAACTCTAACCCAGGGCTTCCCAAAGTGTGAGCCGCGGCTCCACAGGGTGTCGTCATAAGGGCGCCGCGAAATATTCAATTAAACAATTCGGCAAGTTTGTTGGAATTCCCAATTCTCGAATTTTTTGCGCTCGCTTTTCACAAAAAGGTCAAAAATTTTGAAAAAAATCTGATGTATGAAGGGAGCCGCGGAAAAATAATCTGATGTTTTAAGGGAGCCGTAAACCGAAAAAGATTGGGAACCTCTGCTCTAACCCATTAAAAATGGTAGTTAATGGATTACTAAATGCATTTAAAATTTTTAATATCTGACATGATTAATAATACCGTCAGTACAGTCAGTCCTCGACTTTCGACGCAATTTCGGACTTTAGCGATTTTTAAAAAACGCGAACGTTCTAAAAGTACTGAATAATGATTATTCATGCTACACATTAATTTATGAACAAAAAAGGACTACCCTAAAATACTACAGCAGAAATCCAGTTCTGCAATCTACCTCAGGAATAATCTAATTCCATCAACCTTAGGAGGAATCTAGTTCTGACATCTTCAGAAAGAATCCTGTAAATCTCATGGAAGAACCAGTTCTGCTAATCTTAGGAGGAATCCCGTTCGCGTAACCTAACCTAATCTTTTTTAAAAAATAAAAACAACAATATGCGTTTCTATTCGCTCCGTACCGGTGCGACCGAAAAAAACATCGCGAGTGTGCTATTGAAAGTGAAACCCCACATAAGTCAGAGTAGGAGGCGAGCTCTGCGTCGCGTGCGGATATTTTGAATTTTTCTACTAATATATATCGTGAATAACTATTTTTATTCTTAGAATAATTCATTTATTTAAAATGCCAAGATATTGATGAAGAATTGATTAAAAATTGTGCTTTCTTCGATTCTTCGGAACCAATTAATTGCGTAAGTCGAGGACTGACTGTTGTGACTTTATAAACAAAAGAAAAATACATATATTAGATAATTTTATATATACACAATAAAAAATGTTTAAACATGTATATTTTTCAACAGCGTCGTTTGTTATAATTATTGATATATTTAAATTTATTAAATATATTTTATAATAGGCTAGAAAGGGATTATATATAGCGAGTCAAACTGAATGATTGGTAGTTGGCAGCACTGGGTTGGTCGTTCTTTATCGCGTTTTGAGCGAGCGGCAGCTTGCCTCGTGTCATCGCCTCTCTAGTGGCATCATGGCATCCCGCCGCCCCCCGGAGGCTGAGCCCACCGTGGCCTACGTGCAGGCCGACGGTCTGGTAAGTTTGCTTTACTATACGACATTTCCGCGCCATTTGGCATGTCCATGACGTATGTCCACTGGGCTACCCAGGTTCAGCTTTCGCCATTAGATGGACGAAAGATATTTGGGTTATACTATCGGTCGACAACCATTGACGATGTTATTACAGAAATGTAGTACATGTGATCGTTAGTCGGCTGTGTTAATTATGATCACGGATCTTACTTATAAATAATTACTACCCAATATTTAGCATTTTATTCGAAAATTGGTGGATGAAACAAAAATATTGGTGTTCCAGAATACTTTTCTTTATGCATTTAGATAACCTGGAGAATGTCCGTCCACGGTCATGACATCATGACTGAGACGGAGGTGTTCTCCAGGTGGCCAAGACCCGCCTCAGGGTTATATGGCCACATATCTTTCTTTCATCTTTCTTTCATGTGTCAAATGTTATATGTTAATTATCGGTGGTGACAGGTCACTGTTGTATTCTCTGGACTTTTACCAATTTACACTCCTCGTTCCATCGCCTTAAAATTTAATATTGAAAAATAAACCAATTAATTCCATATTTATTTTTAGGCCGTAATGAAAATTGTAAAACATTGCCATGAAGAGTCATGCAGCAATATGGAAGTAGCACAAGGTGCACTTTTAGGATTGGTGGTCGACAATCGTCTGGAAATCACTAATTGTTTCCCCTTCCCCAAACACACCGACGATAACATGGATGAAGAGGAATATCAATTAGATATGATGAGAAGATTGAGACGCGTCAATGTGGACCACTTCCACGTCGGATGGTAAGAAATCATATTCATTAAATGTTATAAAATTATATTTTTCGAACAAATTGTTGAATTTAATTTATTTCAGGTATCAAAGTGCTGACGTAGGCAACTTTTTAAGTCTGCCGCTATTGGAATCGCAATACCATTATCAAACTTCTATTGAGGAGAGTGTAGTCGTAATTTATGACACAAAAAAATCTGCTCGCGGTTTCTTAACGTTGAAAGCGTATCGTCTCACTCCTCAAGTATGTAATAGATTATATAACGCCTTTTGTATGTTTTTAATATAATAATCAATTATTTATATTTTATTTTACAGGCGATTGCTATGTACAAGGAGAATGAGTTTACGCCAGAAGCTCTGCGTAATCTTAAGATTGGATTTGAATCCTTATTTGTAGAAGTGCCGATCGTTATCAAAAATTCTCCATTAACAAATATAATGATGTCTGAATTAGCTGAAATGATTCCGGAAGAAGATGGTAATCGATTCTTAGATCTTGGAACAGCATCAGTTCTCGAAGGTATTATTTTTTCCTCATCTGATTCTAATATTAACACTATACTGACAGGCATACGCCACGTTAGCATCCTTGGACCTGTATAACTTTGCTGAAAAAAACTCTTTTTTTTTATTTATGCTACCGGTGTTCTTGATGTCCTTACCCTTTTATAAGCTGAAATAGAATCGTGGACAAAAAAATAAAGTCAAATGTATTTCCATTTATTATTTAATTGATTTGTTAAAAACGTTAAAATAAAATATTCTTCAGCAGGTTTTTCGTTTCTTAATCGACTATTTATTCAAAAATTCGGAGTGATTTCATTTTCGGTTACAATTTTTTTACATTCATCAAGTACGGACTTGTGTTTTTTTGTTACAAGTTGTATTATATCTTTAATTAGGTTCTAAATATTGTATTTTTCTACATCCAATGTTGCTTGATGAGATTCGTTAGATGTAATAACATTGGTATTTCCTGTAACCGTAAAATAATAACAAAATATGGCTTGAGGTTTTCCTGGAGGGCCTGCCCTACGGTGAGTCTAAATGTAGACTACCAGTCAGGAACAAACCAAAGCAACTGTAAAGCAGTAATCTGTGTTTGTACATTAACGGGAAGCCTTTTTAAATTGATTTTATTTGAAGGAGATCGCAAAGATTTCAATTTTAGAGGCCCCTAATATTGCAAGATCCAGGGCAGCTGCCCTCTTGTCCCTTTCTCTGATTGGCCCTGGTTATAATTATACATTGTACGAATTATAATTGATTTACGTCATATTATAATGCAAATTCAATATATTTTGTCTAAATTATTGGATATATATTTTATTCGAGAAGGTATATTACTCATTCACCGTTAGGAACTGAGGTATACATCCTTATATGTGACACCAGATGCTGACGCTCATAATTTATGGATGTTTGATGCACCTTGATTTTTTTTCATGCATTTCTAAACATCTTTTTGTTTAACCTAGCCATGCCGATGATGCCTGGGACCCCAAGTTTTGATTTTTCTCGAATAACACTTTTAATATAAATCCTACATGTTGCAAACTTGTATTTGTCTAAGAATGAATATTATAAATAATCATTGACCTTTATTGTCCGTAATAGCGTTAGAAAAACAATAACAATATTCGCTTCTGTTTTGGAAGGGGTGCGATGTTTTTTCTAGCTCACATACAGCATGATGTGCAAATGTGAGCGAAACTGTACTAGTGACAAGTGGGGCGAGAACTCTGAGATGGAGGCGTGCCTCAGTCTGCGGCAGGACATCGGCGAGTTTGTGCGTCACTTATGCGTCATATTGATTAGTAAAAATCTAAAATATCAACCAAATTATGAAGCATATCACGAATAAATATTTTTATTCTTAGAATTATCTATTTTAAAAAAAATATTGATGAGGAATTCATCAATATCTTGACTTGCAATGCTTGAGATCTATTTTCCATTATCTTCCATAGTGACCCCATCGGTGACACCGTTGGTTTCGATCTGTAGTGATGGATCGGTTAAATAAGCAAGATAATGTACGGCCATATCGACTGGAAAGCAATCTTGCTGTATCTTAAAAAATGACGCCTTGCAGAGCAGACAAAAAACAATTTAAAATGTTAAAATTCTTAAATTAAAGGATGTAGAACTGTAATTTAGATATTTATACAACATTTATCATACATTTAGTGAAAAAAAAACCTAATAATTTGACTGTGGTATCCTATTTATTATATCGTATTTTTTCAAGATTAAACAAGATTGCTATCCAGTGTCGATATGAAGATTTTTATGTAATACGGATTATTTTACTGTATATGTTTACTGGATAATGTAGTTGGTTAGCGGTACTAAAAAAAACGATTAAAGTATTGTGGCATTCACAAAACTCGTGTAAATGAAATAATGAAACTGTTATATGGGAGCCTCTCGAGATTCGATATCGATATAATGGTGGACGCAACAAGACAAATTCATAGAGACATCAGCTTCTTTATTGATACAGGGAACGAATCAGTCTAGCCCCCCCCTCCCCTCCGAGCCATGCTCCTGTTGTATGAAGCAGTGCCGAATTTTGATGCATAATATAGCAAAAACTTTAAGAGTGCGGATCCTTCTCGAATCATATTCGGATTAAGTACATTTCCGAAAAACAATGTTTTAGCCCAATTTTTTGTGCGGTCGTAAATGCTTGTCTAGTAGTCCCAGTCTACGGTACGGTCGGGAAAGAAGACTCAGTATAATTCTATTATATTTTTTTTGCAGGTCATTTACGCAGTTTGATGGATAGAGTTGATGAACTGAACCAAGAAGCGATCAAATTCAACCGTTTTCAACAAGTCGTTGTACGTCAGCAGCAAGATAAGCATAGGGCTATTGCTAAACGTACTCAAGAAAATGCTATTCGTGCGAGCAAAGACGAACCGCTATTGCCCGACGAGGATTGGAACAAACTGTTCCGTCCGCCTCCAGTGCCTCCACGATTGAACCCCATGATTGTCGCCGGACAAATCAATACATACAGCCAACATATATCACAGTTCTGTTCCCAGAGTCTCGCCAAATTATATGTCACTCAAGCTCTACAGTCGGCAAAAGAATCCAAATCGAATCCGTAAATATTATAGTGTGTATTTAAACAATTTGTATTAACTTTGATAATATAAAATTATTCAACTATATATTTATTGTTTCGTCCATTTATCCTTATTCTCAATTTTTTCAGTTTAAAAAAAAATAACTATCCTTCTTTTCATCCCGGTGTAAAGAAATGAATGGCAGTGCCCAATGGGGGGGATCTAAAATTCCCCAAGTTTCCTAGAGGATTAATTAGTGATGATTTTTAGGAGGTTATGTTCTTAAGGGAAACGTTTTAGGACAATAATTATTATCGTTTCTTCTAATTCTCGAAAACTCATTATTCAATTTTCGTTTAATAGTTTCTCCTATAATCTTATAATATTTATAATGAGTTATTTCTTAAATTCTACATCAAAATTGCAGTTTTATAGTATTTCATTTCCATTGGCTTTTTTTACGTCGTTCGAAGGGGGTCATTTTATAATGGAAAATAGACTTAGCATTTCAAATCAAGATATTGATAAAATCTTCATCAATATCTTGACATTTTTTATAAAAAATGGATTCTAAGAATAAAAATAGTTATTCATATGCTTCATATGTTCAATCAATAGACGCGTAAATGAAATGTCCCGCCGCAGACTGAGGATACGCCGCCGTCTGCCCGTGTCACTAGTACGTTTTACTCGCACTCGGCGCCAATGGCGGATTTAGTACTTGAGAGGCCTCAAGCTCAATTCAATTTTGAGTCCACCCCCCTTATTAATAAAATATTTACACTACACTAGAAATCCAGTTCTGCCAACCTCAGGAATAATCTAATTCCGCCAACCTTAGGAGTCGAGTGTTATTGCGTGTCGGTATTGGACGTGACGGCGATTGGGGTTGGGCACAATCATAGTTTCGTAGATCCTACGGAGCTATGAGGAGCCAGGCCGCTATCTAGGCCAATTCGGGGACGTGTGTGCTACAGGAGGTGCCCGTAGCATCCAATCAGACTGTAAGTTAAATACGGATTGGCCCTAGCCTCGTCTGATTATTATTGTTACAATCCGCGCGTCGACAGCTTAGCTCCCGGGCTTATGGCTGGCGTCCTAACAGTCCGTATTTGAAGAGCCCAATTAACCTGGAGGACGACCATCACAGTCCTGACATTGGGACGGACGTGTCTCTGCTGGAGATCACGTAGTGTCCTCCAGGTGGCAAAGACCCGCCTCAGGGTTAGAAGGCCACTTATGTATGGATGTATGTATTAGGAGGAATCCAATACTGTCAACCTCTGGAGAAATCAAGCCCTGCCAATTTCTGTTGAAATCCAGCTCTGCCAACCCTAGGATAAATCCAGTCTTGTAAACTTGAGGGGATAACCAGTTCTGCCAACCTTGGAAGAAATCCAGTTCAGCCAATCTTAGGAGGAATCCAATCCTGCCAACCTCAAGAGAAATCTTATTCTGCCAACTTAAGTGCCTTCTATAAAGCAGCGACACTTACTCGTCACTATCCCGAGCATTATTTTATTATTAATGTGATATTCTTTAAAAAAAATCTGATACAAATGTATCTATAAATCTGCTCCACCACACTACACTACACCCTAAAATGTGCATTCTAGATGCATTTTTTTTTAGTTCAGTAATTTTTTTAAAAATATTCTTCATTCGGTTTGTCAGATTTTCATAACAGTTTGCGGGCTGCCATAAAATTAATGGTGGGGCGTGGTTTACAAACATTTATTATTTTTGGAAAATTTGAGGGCCTAGGACCCCTTAAGGGTTGTATGGGCCCCGATGCATTGCATCCTTTTATTCTAATGTAGCTATGCGCTGGATTCCATGGCTCATGGTTTGCGGAACAGTCAGTACGTATGGTATGGTTAAGAATATGACCGTTAGTTGAGTAGTTGATTATATTGTATTTTTAATCCGTTTTGGCCATAATTTTGATGTTCTTAGACTGAAAAGTTACGGTATATAGAATTAGATTCAATAAAAATCCTACCAACTTCATAAATAATTAATTACATAATCTCAAAAGTCAAATCAATTTGACAACAATGTTCTATTGAGCCCTTTTTCATTACGAATTTTATTAGTCGCCGAATCAATTAAATTTTTGAAAGCTCTCACAATGGATCCCGTCCGCTAGCTACACTAATTTCACGGTCACACTGGATTGAGCACAATAGTCAAACACAATCGGGTTTCAATCCCTTTTTGTGAACGCACACAGAACAGGGTTAGATTATATAATCAGCCATAATTCTTGGAAAATACCCCTTTAAAACGTGGTGTGGCATTTAATGGACACCGTGAATAATTAATTTGGAAATATTTCTAGGAATTTCATGCCGCGTGATAGCCGTTAAAAGGGGAAATTTTTGACGCGCCGAGAAGCCGGTGATATGGCAACATTTTTTTTAAATAATGTAACGAATATCAACAATGTAATTGTAGATTAGTCTTAGTTACATCATCTTTATAACGCTAAATTAAATAATACAAAAAATAAAAACATATTTTGGTAATCTTCTGTTGACATTTAAAAAATATATTTATTCATTTGATTATTTTTTTCAATAAATATTTTATTTACGTTGTTTTCTATACACACTCAAAGAGGAATTTATTCGCTCTACCGAAATTATTTCTATTTCTACCGAAAAGGAGGCATTTTATCAGCCAGGATGATGTGACGAAGAACTCATAAAGTTAAGCTTTACTTTTGTTCGTTTTGTTAATTTTACTAATGTTCCTGTAGTAATTGCAGAAAATCCATTCGTCGAGTGTTGATCAACATCTGCTTTGGAATTTGATTCACCGACAGTGATCTGTTGTTCGTGACATCCGCTAATTCTATTGCCGAGCCAAGGAACTGACATCGATCACGTCGTACAAAGAATATTAGGATATGGACAAAGAGACGAAAAAATTCCTGCCGGGTGTTCCTTCAGCAGTGGATCTTCTCAGAGGATTCTAGGGAGATGCATAAGAACTGTTTTATTAAAAATGCGATGATCACAGTGCAAAAATATGAATGGCGGTGATTTTGGACAATTTTGGATAGTTGGCGTGACTACAAGATGGAAGAATTGGAAACGACCAGATTTCAACTACAATCCGCATTCCTGACAATGATGTCCAGTCCCAGAGTGTTGACATGCAAAATAACAGTAAGTTCACTCTATTTTCTTTTTGCACGGTTTTTAAATAACGTGGTCTAAAAAATGGACCATTTTATTTTTTTACACCGATTTTTAATTTACACGCTTGATAAAAATTAAAACGAATAAAAATAAGTATTTATATTGTATAAAAAAAATCCCTGTCGTGTACAACGATAGAAAAAAAAGCATATTTGATATTTAGTTTGGACATAAGTTTTTGATTTTCCTCGAATAACTCTTAATATAAATCCATAGCATATATAGTTATTTTTTTTCATAGAATAATTATAAAGAAAAGTATAGCCGCCGTGACGGATCGATTAAAAGGGCTAAGAGACTCAAGCTCAAGTACGACTGTATTTGAAAATGAGTACAGTCAGTCCTCCTACTACAGATTTTACAAATCAAATTGGACGTTTTACAAATCAAATTGGACGTTTTGCAAATCATTTACAAATCAAATAAATAAATAAATATCTTTTATTTATTTAAAAATGTACATAATATGTATATGTATTATGAATGTACAACTTTTTTATAAAATACAATGAGGTATCTAATTTGATTTGAAAACGTCCAATTTGATTTGTAAAACGTCCAATTTGATTTGTAAAACGTCCAATTTGATTTGCAAAACGTCCAATTTGATTTGGTAAAAGGTCCAATTTGATTTGTAAAACGTCCAATTTGAAGTGTAAAACCTGTATAGCACCGAGATAGGAGCCACGCTATAGAAAGCTAAACACCCATACAAAATTTAACGTTAGGTTTTTTAATTGTATTTTGCAAAATGAAAAAAATCAATACGTCAAACATATTTGTATTCACATATTTAGCCTTTTCCAATCTGTCCACTTTTAGTCGAATTTTTGAGTTCTTTCGAAAAAATACTTTGTTCAGGTTGTTTTGTTCAAATTTAGCGTTTTGTAGAAAAAGGCGATCTGTTAGATCAAGAAAGCACTATAGGAGGAGGCGCTATAGGAGGATTGGCTTCATTTTTGAGTTGTTGCAACATCTCTTCAAGCATATTCTTCAAGTTCTGTTTCAAAATTTGAAATACGAATCACCAGTTCGTTATTTTTTTTATTACGGTAGCTTTGGAACGTATCCTCTGTGCGAAAAGAGTTTGTGTTTTTTTTAATGAAATGATTTATGGAAGCGTTTCATATTTTTCAATATATTCTTGTTACTCTGGAATACAAGACGTAGTCAATTATTGCGATATGGGTTTTATACAAAGTCGTGGTGTTCGGCAAAAAATGAAAATAACGGCTCGGACCTTTGGACAACATCACGAATCGCTCAACAGGGACATTCTTGTGTTTTTCAATCCAGCTGTGTTAATTTAATACAAGAGTCCAGGACCAAGCAGGTCCTTTCATCGTGGTCTCCTGCCGACGTCCACGTAGATAATTAATTTAAATTAATGCTATGTTGATGAGAATATTCGGCGATGATTGACTCTGTGACTGGAATTCGAATAAATGTGGGAAAATTCCAGAAATTATACTAAATATTTTTTGTGCACCGAAGTGAAAGAAGCATTCGAATAAAGCAGTGTTGCCATATTATTTGGGACTTTCATATTAAAAAAAAACATAATTAAATGTTTATCTTTTAAAGTCATTCAATTGTACGTACAGTAAATCAAGTACGCAGTATAATGCAATAAGATGAATGTAAAAAAGATATATGTGTCTCATTGTGATTCGAGACCAGTTTGTCCTCGTCGTGGTCACTAATTGGGACCCACGGGTACTTGTTCAATGTTTAATAAATGATAAATTCGCATTTCGAATGCACCGCCGCATTTCTGCAGAGAGGCTCGCCAATCAACATCCGAGCAGATTGAGTTATTTGTCCAATTCCCGGAGATGTATGTATGATGAAATAATTTAATCGAAATGATATCTTCATCGTTGGTCATCCGTCGCATGAAACTAACAAGAACCTCGCCAAGTATCAATTGTTGTACATTTTCCAATGATTGCAAAATAGGGTTGTCGACAACTGCTCCACTTTCGTGCATCCATTGTTGTCTGTTTATGTCAACCAGTTTTGTCGCGCCTGGAATGAAGAGTCATCTTATTGAATCACTTCTCGGAACAAGGGTTTGCGTGAAAATGGCTTGATCGCCTTTTAACCCTTTGACGCTTCGAGAAAAAAAGGATATACACGTGTACGTGTCGAGTATTTTGGGGGATAGAACGTTTTCTATGAAGAATCGATGCTTTCGAATTGTGCCCCTGAAGCTATTTTAAGTTTTTTTTAAAATAAAGCGTATCTTCAATCATTGGATTGAGCCAGACTTCAATCACCAGCAATATGGCGTTAATCTACGTCATCTCCGCCCACTTAAAGATTTCTCAAAATTTAAATCATCACGGAGTGAAGCAAGGATGCATAATTTCGGTGAATGTCTTTGATATATTAGTATATTAGTAAACGCATATTTAAGCTTGAAAATTGACCCAAAAAGTGAAACTGAATGACACTATTGAACAAAATTTCAAAAAATAATTAATTGGGCCCTTATAGCCCCCTCTATAATAAAACAATCATGGTATGAAAAATAATTAGGATTTTAATCGATTTTAAGAAAGTTTAATGAATTCATATTTAATATTTTTCAATTTATTCCTGATTGGCGCCTCTCAGCACACCTAATCTTCCGGCGCCTGTGTGCGCCGCACAATCTGGCCATATGGACGGCGCGCCCCTGAACAAGATATGTCTCCAGTTCAAGATCATCATTTATGCTTCGAGTTCCATAGACAGCTAAAAGATTCGAAGTGCTGATGCTTGACAAGAAATCTTTAGTTTGTCGATAGCTTGACGATGTTGAGTGTGGATAAGAGCATGGAAAACAGCAGAGTAAAACGCAAAAATCATTGGTTCTATCAGATTATATCAGAAACCTCGCAGCAGCCTTTCAGTTTGCTGAATTGAAGGAAAATTAGATAAGATCGTCCAATCAAAAACTGGGCAAGGTCACGTTACTCAAACTTTAGGTAACGATGATGAAAAAAAATATTTTAATTAAATTTGTATTGCACCATAGTGCAATGTCAGCAGAGAATGTATCAATGATTTTTTTAATTTTTAACAATGGTTATAAAATTAATGATAATCAGTTATAAATCTAATGTTGGAGTCATATTGTTTTTTTTCTGCAAAGAAGAATTTTTCTAACGCTGTTTAGCGTTGTCGTCGAAATACATTCTCTGACGCCCTTCTCTCCCATAAAAAATCTTTTTGTAATTGAGATGTTGAAGTTCAATGCAGATAACCTTGGGTTTTTGTTATCAACTATTAAATCCTCTACATCTGTATCTTATTTTTCATGTGCTTTGTACCTTGAGATCTAACGGTTTTTGACTTTCTTCATAAATGTATTAGCGTTAGCTAGCTGAAACAATTCAGGAGCTTCCAATTTGTTCTAGTTGCAAATGTAGTAGAGGCACGAAGGCTTCTTTCTTTCTGATCACCGTTTAATAATGATGGTCGGCAGAAGACGATATATGTTCGCAAATAACGTATCAAAGTACTAAATTTTGCCAATTTTAAGGATGTCCAGAAGTTGTTTCTCGCCTCTTGTGAAGAAATTGAAGTAAGGTTGTATTGTTGCATGAAATCTTAAGGCAATTTCATATACAACGACTCTTACTACTTTTACTACACAGCTCTATATTTTTTACACTACGCAATCTCCAGCAGACACACGCCCGTCTCGATCCCGATCTCAGGACTTTGACAGTCGTCTTCCAGGTTGTCTTGGCTCTTCGAATACGGGTCAGAACGCCAACCTTAAGTCCGGGAGCCGGAAGGGATTGTAACAATGATAATTAGACGAGCTTAGGGCCAATTTGTATTTAATTTACCGTCTGATCGGGTGCTACAGGTACCTCCTGTAGTAAACGTGTCCGAATTGGCCTGGATAGCGGCCTGGCTCTTCATAGCTCCGTAGAATCTATTAAACCATGATTGTGCCCAAATACCCTCGCCGCCACGTCCAATACCGACACGCGACAACACTCGATTTTAGTCGAGTAGTTTGTTTTTGTTTTTTTAGTAGTTTAAAATTACTTAGGGATGCGTTATTCTTGTAATGGTATTTAATGACAAAAACTTTATCTCGTTCAGATATATTTATCAACTATTTTTGTTCTTAATTCATCGGATATGCAGAACTATAGAAAAATCCATCAACTCCATCAATAGAAAAGCACTTTTCCACTCCGTGAACCAGACGTATTGGCCCAAAATATTTTTTAGCAAACAACTCGAACCAAGTTTTTTCATTTAATTTATAAAAAATAATGTTTTTTTATGAATCGGATATCATATTAAATCCTATGGAAGCTTTTTATTCATTTTCCCAATGAATACCTCTTTTAAAAAATAATGTACTAGGATCCACTAAGATTAAAGTAAATGCACTAAATTAGCGTAATAGAATTATCTAGAATGCCGAAACTATTTTATGCTCTTTGACGCTGAGTTCCTGGACTATATTGGATTGATGTGTTTTTATGATTCTTCCACCATTCATCAATTTATGAATATTATTGTAGTAAAATTACCTTGACTTTAAACCAAAAAATGCATTAAGGAAAGTACATACTTGCGCTTTTGCATCAATTTTTTTGCAATGATTTGAATCAATGATAACCAGAAGGAACAAGGTCTGCAGAATATGATGGGTGCTAGATAACATCCCAATTCTATTCATTAAGCTAATGTTGGGTCATCATCGCCACTTGTAGTCGCGCGTTGTGATGAAACACTACCCTTTTTTTGTTTACCAATTCTGGTCCATGTTTTGCAAGGGCGAAGCTTAATTTTCTTAATTATTGACAATTTAACAATGCTATATGGAGTCGAGTGTTGTCGCGTGTCGGAATCAGACGTGGCGGCGATGGCGGTTGGACACAATTATAGTTTCGTGGACTCTACGGAGCTGTGAGGAGCCAGGCCGCTATCCAGGCCAATCAGTGACGTGTGTGCTACTGGAGGTGCCCGTAGCACCCGATCAGACCGTGAATTAAATACGAATTGGCCCTAACCTCGTCTGATTATTATTGTTACAATCCACACGCGACAGCTCGGTTCCTGGGCTTTGGCTGGCGACCTGACCCGTATTCGAAGAGCCAAGATAACCTGGAGAACGTCCGTCGCAGTCATGACATCATGGTTGGCGACGGAGGTGCCTCCAGGTGGCAAAGACCCGCCTCAGGGTTAATATGCCACTTGAATAAATAAAAAAAATATTGAATTATTGGTCGTAGATCGGTGTCAATTATGACTTCTAACTTGTCGTCATCAGACTTGAAATGCTACCAAATCCGTGGTTTATTAGTTAATGAACAGTTTGATAAACCTTTGCGGGCATTTTTTGCATACACATCGCAAATATTTTTGACTGCCACAATTTCAGTATTGCCTTTACGGAATTCAATCCAATAGTTACGTCTTAAGTTCTGAAACGGATCTAAAATCCGTTCAAATTAAATACGAGGTACTCTATCTATCGATTTGTTATTAAACTCCAAACGATTAGTCAATAAGCCGTCAAAGAGGGCTACCATTCTCTGTTCGGAGAGATCGATCGATCCAATTTTATCGTGTCCAAAAAGAGGCAATTCCTCGAACAAGACAAGAGCCAGTAGACCGGCTCGTCATTACTTGGCGCTGATTCGATTAATTGATCGCCCACCCCTGAATGGCGGCGCAGAAAGAAAGCTCTCAGCGGGGATAGCGGCCACTTAAGCGGTTAATTGAAGACCGATTTCCGTCCGCTGGATGAAAATTGTTCGGTGGCGTGAAGATAGCAATCTGGGCCTGTTATGCAGTCTGCGGGCTGATTGCGTTGCCGGCTGATGATGTATTATATGGCCTGCCAATAATTAACGTGTTTCTTTGCAGAGTGTGCGAGTATCTGACCGCGGACGCATGCGTTACGTGGGAAATGCGTACATGTCCCACTGAGTCTAACTGTCGCCTCTTCCTGGATCGCGGCTCGAGTGCATCGCCAAGATCCAGATCAATCGAAAGTAGGAATGTATAGAATAAATTCGGTCGTGAAATCGCAACAGCCTCGGGGTCGCCATAAATCTTGTTGTATAATAATCGTTTACTACCAAAAATTGAAAATCAGTTGATTCCAATCGCGATGATGGGATCTCCATCCTGTCGGTGTGGCGGAGGAGGAGAATCCTCGCCGCTGATGCTGCTGATTGCCTTCCGCTGCCTCGTCACAGATAATACTTTGATCGATTATGTCTGGCAACACTTTAATGCCACATTTGCATAATAAAATTACCTCGGCTCGCATAACTTTGCAATCATAAATGATTGGGCCGTCGGTAGTCCCATTAAATGCTAAATCGTCGTGTCGTAACCAGCGACCAGATTGAGGGACGGGAGCCGCCGAGCTCCGACTCACTTAACGCCGCTAAATGCTCAGATAATACCTTTTTTCAGCTCGGCCAGATGCTGCTGGCTTCTCCGATCGAGAGCCCCGCTCCATGATTTCATCTCTCGACATGGCAGATCCCTCTTCGAGTCGCCGGACTACGACCGACGCCACCCAATTTGTATTCCCACTCTTGATATATCACTTGCGATCAATTTCGGCCGAATAATTTAACATCGGACGCTGGCATCGATTAAAGTACAATTCATTTCATGCAGAATCATTTCGCAATCGAAAGCTACGTGTTGGCCGCCGAGCAATATCAACACTCGTATTACTCGCAGCTACAACAATACGTGTGTCGGACAATCCATTGAAGTGTTGTGACAGTGTATGCAAATGTTAATAATACGATATTAAATATAATCATGTCTTTAACAAAATGATACCAGTAATTTATAACAGATGCTAATCAGAAAAAAAATAATTACAGTCCACGGATGTTGAAATGAAATATCATTTCGTTGTAATTTATTGAATGTAGATTTGGTCAAGGCGCTCCACTTCTTTTTTTCGACTTCTTCTTCAGATTAGTCGGTTCCACGAATCGACCAATGAATTTTGGTCATTGGTGATTAGACGATGCTTACAATTTTTTTTCATGAGACTGCCACCTGTATTGATGGTGAATTGCAGGACGTCCATCCCGCGTCACTGAATAAAAATCTGCGTAAATCGTTTAAATTCGCGTAATATGGAAACATATGTTCCGTATATCATCAGCCTAAAAATATTAAAATTAAATCATCATCAATATTAATTTTGTTCACAATTGGTAGGTCAGAGTAGAAATATTTGATGCACTTTTTGGTATAGCGTGGCTATGCCTACCGAATACGGAGGCTAAGGCATCATAGCGTTGTTGTTTTGATAATTTCTCCCCCCCCCACATTTTCCATTTTTTCAAAAACATGTGAAACCTCTCCAATGACCAATATTAAAGCTACAAATGTCAAGGCATTTCATACTTCCCTCCTCTTCAATAAAAACCATTTTATGAAAAAGAATTACGATTTTAATCGTAATTAATATTTAATATATTTCCCCAATTGAAGCTTCTCAGCGCACATAATCTTTCGGTGATTGTGTGCGCCGCACAATATAGCCATATGGACGGGGATGTTAGTTATAGGTACAGTCTATAAAAATAACAATGGAACTTTTACACCAGGCGATATAAAACTTTCCATTATTATAGTATATACTCCTATAGCACTTACTGCTAGAGTCCCTTCCATAGAGCTTCCTTCTTAATGAGCGTTTTCTATATAATGCAAAATTTTCAAGGTCAAACTACATATTTAATAAATATGTAATGCATTGCTGAGCGAAATAAAGGTCAATACCCTTTGGTTGACAACAAAGTTTAACAAGGTCAGGTTCAATTTACAAAATACAAGGAAAAACATTAAAAAATCTAACCTCCAATTTTGTATGGGTGGTTTTCTATAGCGTGGTTCCTATCTTGGCGGTTGATTGTATTATTTTTTTTACATGAAAGTCGACGGATTATTGTCCCTTGATTTATTTGTGTTTTTAAAACTACTTTGGTGTTAAAAAAAAGCGCATAAAAAGCCAAAAATTTATAATATTTTTTTTAAATTGTCTACAATATGGAAGGTTTTAATAACACAATATTAATAAAACATGTTTATGAATAATATTTTATTTATTGGGTTTTCACTATTACCTTTTTACACGATTTTCTATAATACGATGTTGTTTTTTAGATAATTTTAAATTTTTCTATGAATTTTATCAATTTTTACATAGTCTTTTGTTGGAAATTAATTATTTTTATTATATTTTTTCACAGTTCCCTACAGTTTGTATGAATTTCATGTCTTATTTTGCGCGCTTTCCAATTACGTGGTTTTTCCCGGAACGTTTTTTCCGCATACAACGAGGAACGACCCTTATATTATTTCTTTATACCAGGTTTTCACTTCAAATTAACCGTTTTTCAAATCAAATTAACCATTTTACAAATCAAATTTACCCTTTTGCATTTCAAATTAACCTTTTTGCATTTCAAATTAACCCTTTTACGAATCAAATGGACCCTTTTAAAAATTAAGAATAATAATAAATATACATATTAATAAATATACGATGTCCATCTAATAGTTTCCATCTCTCCACATAATAAATTTGATCATTCTCTCCGATCCGAGATTGATTATTTTTCGATATAATTTTTAATTAATCTAAATATTTAGTGGAGGCCGGGCCTCGAATGGAATCGTCACACCGCACCGCCGATCCAATCTGAATATCTAATCAAGCCACATAAATTATTGGTGATCGGTCCATGCTCGGGCTGAATAATTGTCAAATTACGTGTACAAATATGTGCGGACACACAGACACGGGGAAACTGTGCGCGTGTGACCGCATAAATCATACTAACACCGGATAATTTCAAATAGGTGGCTTCGCCTCTATTAAAGGCGGTAAATCATCGGCCCAATGAATAAATTAAATTACACGGGCGGGTCGTTGTCAGGCGGCCGGCTTTTTGCGCGGTGTTGCCAGTGCGCGATCGTCGCCTCAATCATCGTCAGGTTGCCAACTTGAATCAGGACGTTACGCTTATGCGCAACGGATAACGCATTTAAACAAAATTAATATCTTATATCATGTTTTTTTGACCAAAACAACACTGCTATGATGCCTTAGCTTCCGTATTCGGCGGTTATAGCCCCATACGACTTCATTAAATTCTCAATGATGAAAATAATAATTAAATGAGGCTGTTTTACGAACATTGAGCAAATAAAGACGAAAGCTAAACGCTATATTAATAAATTGCGTCCTAGAAGTGTTTCGAGGATTAGAAAAAGCAAAAGTTGGGGATAACGTTGAAGAAGACACAAATGTTTTATCTTAAACTAGATGACCAGATGTGATAACATATTTATCTTCCGCGTGTTTATAAAACAGAAGACTTCTGCGTATATATATAAATTTAACACGGTGTTCAAAAATATTTTTGGGGTGGGCCTCATCGTCACAAGTCAAGAAACGACGGCAACAGGTTTACGACGGCCGCAGGAAAAGAAAAAAAAATAATTCTAGCCTTCGTAATTAGGTTGTAGAACCAATTTACAGGTATTATTTTAAACGAATTAAGAACCCTGTTACCGCGGGCCCGAGGGGGGCGGAGCGGTTCGCCCACCGGCCAAATAAAAAAAAGAGCCACATTTATTAATATAATTTACTGTTAATTTGTTATTACTCTATCCGCGCTCGATGGTCGTGGTTTCTTTTGGGAAACGGTAGCCGATAATTAAAAGATAAGCCGTTGGATAATTTGATTTATAATCGAAATAATGCCCGTCGCCACTATCCGAACTTTTCTCGGAAAAGCGGACAGTGCGTGACGGGCAGCAATAAAAAGACCAACGACCAAATGGGAAATCTAGTTTGATATTAATATTATCACATTTTTTATTTAATAAAATTTATGCTTCGATTAAAGTATCTTAATGATGATATAAAAATCGGTAATCTGTGCAATTAAATATTATGTAAATCGTTCAAAATGATTGAAAAATAATTGAATATTTTTTTATGTTTTTTATTTGTACTGACGATAATTAACGGTAATTCAATTTATTTAAATCAAACGTGAATAGTATTAAATATTTATGTACAATACCTTATAAAATGATATATTCATTAATTATTTATGTCATAATTTTTAATTGCCACAATTTCGTAATAATATATTTTTATGGCAACATTCACGACGCTTTAAGTTCTCCATTAGAACTTTAATATCTTCATTTGACTTTCGAACATGTAGACGACAGAATCTAATTACATTTTCATAATAATTATCTGAATTTGAATAAACGGTCCATGTCGTACAGAATTACCTTCCCGGGGGCCATTGGAAACGAATCTAAATTGTTGCTTAACCTTAATATCTCGTAACTTGTAACAACAAATTTGAACAAGAAATATGAATATCTCGACCGGAAGATGCGAGTGATTTAATAATTAAAAAATATAAACCATAATTGGCAATAAAAAAAAATGCTGATTACAGTGGTCGAATAAATCAGTGTTTTTAACAATCGCCAAATTAAAAACAACGGCAACATTCTGATAATGCCTTAGCATTATTGCCGATTCTTAATAACAAGCATTAAACGAGAGGCAATTAAACACTACATCAATTTTCAACAGTAGTCCAATTGGATAAGATTAAATCGACTATGGCAATATTTTTCGTATTATTGAACTATAAATTAAACAAATTACTAGGGCAAACGAGAAGATTTTAAGTAGCCACCGTCGACTAATCAAAACCCGTCTTCAGGTCTTCAATTTGACGTGCATTAAATATAATGGAATATCGGTGAAGAGCGCGGAACGGTAGGCGCTGATGCTGAAACGGCCCGAGAGCCGATTCAGAAATTGATATTGATTGCAGCCGTGGCCAATAATGGCGGTGGCATTATCCTAATGATATGGCCAGCAGCTCCCTGGAGATGGACTAATCTCTTCGCCCGATGCGACGATACCGGTAATCATCATAATCTGCTGTAATTACCGTAAACCGAACAAACTCCGGTAGTTAAACATACCAAATTGTATCGCGAGCCGTGCAACGGAAAGTAACTGCGTCGGACGCCGTCCTACATGATGGAAAAAAATGCAATCTATAAAATCGCAACGTAAAATTAAATATAATATGTATTTGTTTTGATGAAACCATAAAAAAACAATATAATCATCGTTTTAAACCACGGTATTGAATAAATATATTTTTGGATGCAGACGACCCTCGACTTTCGCACAGAATTGGTTCCTGAAAATGTGTACGAATGTTAAATGTTAAAATTTGATATACTATTAAAACGTAGCTATCACTGTTTGGTCCATAGGTTGTATGAGGCAGGTAGTATTGAGAGGAAGAAATACAATAATGATTTCTGGGAATAATAATTCTGTAGAGTCTAAGATTAATAATGCTTCTGTTATTTTTTGATTGATAAATTAACTTTGGATTAAATTTTAAATCACTAGCTAAGTCTTCACCAAGAAACAACCTCAATCGATTTTTAGGTTTATGTTCATAAACAAATATTTTTCTTTCGAATCGGGATGTACGATTAGGCATTTTTGCTGAAATAGATCCATAATAATATTCTCCATCTACAATCATTTTGGACAGTGAGAAAATAAATTCTTTTGCAGCCTCTTTATTTGCATCAGATCTTTTTTTATAGTATGCATAGAATGCCTCATTTTAAAATTTGTCGAACCAGCTATTACTTGCAATCATGCAAATTAAGGGCCTTAGTTTGCTAACTCATGCAAACTAAGAGCCTTAGTTTGAATAACTGAAAAACTCAGAGGAACATAGTTTTGACGTTGAACCTCAATATGACAAAGATCTTTCGACTGCATGGAAGCGAAATTTTTTTCCATTATCGACAAAAATATTTAAAAAATTGAATTTTATAAATGTGCGAAATAGCCAATTGTGCGAAAGTAGAATGTGGTAAAGTCAAGGGCAGCCTTTTTTAAATTTTCACTCAATTTTCAATTTAGAAACTTCATAAATATATTAAATAAAAGTGGGATGAGAATGTTGTCTATTACTAAAATGTGGTATTATTTTTTTCTTATATTTAATAAAGTAGATTGTTTTTTTAAAATGATAATTTTAATCATTACTCGTTACTGATATTTTTCTAATGCTCGTAATCTTCTTGTTTATCAATGGTTTTTTTTTATTGAAATATAATTAGTTTACAAAGTCCTGCAATTTTAAAAACATCTCTCAAAACTCCCAATGGACAAAAAAAGTGTTAATAATTTGATAATTATCAAATGGAAAGGAAATACAGTCAACTCATATATAGCGCCACGCTACATAACCACGCTCTATAGAAAACTAGGCACTCAAAAAAAATTTAGGTTAGGTCTTGTATTTTGTAAGTACAGTAAAACCCTCACTAACACTAAAATCGGGACTGAATGTGAATGTGGGACTCGACTGTATGTGAATGCGACCGCGCAATTGGGGGATTTGCTGCGAATATTTCAACCAGCGCGTAACTCGGAGTAGTGTAATTGGGGGTTCCACTGTAGAACGAAATCAATACATCTAGCATTTTTCCATTCTCATATTTTAAATGTACATTGTTCTATTTTTTTTATTTTGTCACGCGCGCCTGTTATATTTTCTGGAAAACAGCGATTTAGAATGGATCACTATAGGAGGGACTGTCGTACTTATCGTTATATAGCATGAAGCGCTATAGGAGGTTTGACTATATTAAAATTAATTAAAAAAAAAAACAGATTGATTTCCAGCAAAATGCTTAGCTTAATAAGATGAAAGGCATTGAAAAATTAAAACGATTACATCATATTCATATTAGGATTTTAAAATGATAGATTAAAATAAAGAAATGGTGTAGTTTAAATGTCGCATTTATTTTTAAAGGATAGAGGAAAAATTGAGATAATTTTTATTAGCGGTGTCTTCTCGATGATTATTGAAATGAAATTATTTAGATTTTTTTAAAAAAAGTTCTATAGTCGTGTAAATAACATGAACCTAAAATATTTTAACAGGAATATAATGGAGTAGATACATTATTTCTAAATACCAACTCAAACCTTAACTGAGTTAATAAAGATGACGGTGATGGTGAGCGTTGATTAGCTGGGGTCCAAAATTGTATGCTTAAACTCCAAGATAGCTCTTTAAAACTAAGTATATTTCTATTTGAGTAATTTGACTGAGACTGAGTAGATAAATTTAAAACAAACTTTGTACTAGAAAATCTAAGTGAAATTATTAATAGTGACACGCTTATTTCAGCAACTCAGATGAACTGATTCTTCTTCTTCGGGTTGGCTCGTTCGTTTTCGAATGTAGGTCATCTACTTTGTTCTTGTGTTTTTTTTTTGCCGAGCTGGGACAATTCTGAAGTTCCCAATCCAGTCCAGTTACGATTATTGCGGAGCCACGACAGCTTCTGTCTTATCAAATACCGCTTAGCTTCCATTTTTCCCTGCATGATGCAGAAGGCGTTACTTTGCTCCAGGAATGTTGTGTTCGAGGTTCTCAATTTTACTGAATTTATGGAATCTTCTCCATTTTTCTTCGAGGATTACTCCGAATGAATTGGAAATAGCAGCTAAAATGGGTAGAATTACAGCTAAATGGAAGAAGAAGCATATGTTTATTTTATATAATTTTAAGCGTTTTTTAGGGCGTCAATATTTTCTTGCGCGCCTGCCAGAAGCAATCTGGACCACGGTTGCACCTCGGATAAATGCATAATCATCAGCTTGCATACTGTCCATACCGCCTACGTGACCCCCCACCGGAGCATGTTCGATTCTGATCGAATTTTGCCAAAATTGAGATCAGCCTAATCTCAGTCGTTCGCTGATTATACACCCTGACGGTTCGCCGTGACCCAAATTTAGAATAATCACGCGCCGGCCCTACCTCGCCCGTCTGCATTTGTAATTACGACATGTAATAATTTCTGGCATCCGTATATATTTTTTCTCAACAGACAAACACAATATCAATATCATTCTTGCGTTGAATCGAACTCCATTGCTTCTAAATTGAACGGACATTTTTTATTAGATGACTCGACGCTAATTCTCAGCTACATATCGCTGGCAATAATTTCTATTCAAAACGAAGTTTGTTGTTCAATGACTCTGTGTATTTTGGACGATAATAGGATGAAGATAGTAGGCGACGAGCGAGAGATGATGGCCACAATGGACACTCATTTCTAGATGATAAAAAAATACGCTTTAATTCGAAAAGGACAGTTCTTTCTGCGCCACTGGAGGCCGCTCAGTGATGCAATTAATGTTGTCGATGGGCGTGGCTCTCATTACCGGACTTGATTCGTTTTATTATTGTTAAGTTACACGCATCAACACACTACCGCCCATCGCCCTCGCTGCACCCGGACAATGCACTTTCGATATATAAACTATTATTTTTATTACATACGTAATACCCCCTGCATAAAATGAAGGTGCGTGGGGGATGATGCGTGTTCCTCGAGGCAATATGCCCGTTTTTGGCCCAAATGAATGGCAGTTTAGTTGATGGAGTGTGGCATCGAAGGCGAGCGCTGTTCAAGTTTATTCTTCTGCGGGATATTCAAGTGCTAGTTACCCCATTTGTTAGCGGCAACCATCAGATTGTGCTCGGATGGCAGGCCGGTGTTGGCGGGAACTGGTTCGCCATGGGGCTCGGTTCTTAAACAAATGAAATATCGGCGAAACGCCTTCGCAAAATTGGCAATAAAAACTAATTACGTCAAAGTATCTAATTACGCCCGCCGATGAATTATTGATATTAGTGCTAAAGGTAAACGTGCTAAGGATTAGTCAGTGCTCGGCCAACTTTTAATTGACGGCTAGTGAACACTGTGCGTGAAGCGTCGGACGTATGAACACTCTATGACAAAAAAAAATAGTAAAAATTAATGAAGTCTCTAATGTACTGTTAACGGGCGATTTTCACATGGGTATTTTTTGATATGAACACATTTTTCCGTACTTGTTAAAAATATGCGGAGTTAAATTCATATTGTCACTATTTATTGGTTGTGTTAACACTTTTACTTGATGTATGTTGACTATTAATTGATAAACCACATTGAATTCCTACTTAATTATTGGCAGTTGAGAAGGTTTCAAATTTTCGTACAGCTTAACTCGCACTCGGCACATCGTACCAGGTGCGAGCGAGAAAAAACATCGCGCCCGAAGCAACAGAAGCGAATATTTTGTGTTTTTTTTCGCAATTAGGGACAATAAAGTATAATGAAATTTTGTAGGATTTATATTAAAAGAGTTATTAGAGAAAAATCAAAAACTTGGGATCCTAAATAGGCCCATCGCCACGTCTAGGTTAAGTACACCTCGAGGTAAACTCAATTTTTGCGCGAGCAAAGGATAGCTATAAGGGTTTAAAAAATGCAGTTTCTTTATAATCTCAATATAAAAGTCGTACTTACGTCTACAATCGTAAGCAGGGTTTTTTAAATCTTGGAAAACATTTTCTAAGAAACACTTATAATCTCTTGGTAGATTAGTATTACCTCATACGACTATTTCCGACAAGTATTTGATGTAGGATTGAACCTTCGTCAGAACTTATGTGTAACGTAATAATATCATTTAAAAGTTGAAATAATCAATTATTTTTGTAATATTTATAAATTATATTCCTTGAATGTCCTTATCGTCTTTACGCGTTTTTCTTATTTTCAGGAACGGATTTTTTGCACGATTTTCATAGGAAATATTTGTCACGTAAACCGAGGAATGGGTCTACATTTAAAAAAAACATTAAAAGACGACGTTTTGTCAAATTTGACAAAACTTCGTCTTTTAATGGGAGAAATTTACAGAATCGCCGAAGTAGCTAAACCCTATGTCAAAATTTGCGCCCAAGATATGCTTGTATGATATATAATAATCACAAATAGAGTCAGATCTTCATAAAATTCTCAAAGAATTATTGATAGATATGTTGGGAGTAGTAGGAGTAGTAGGTAGAATTTTAAAGTTGTCGTTTTTAGTCAAAAAGTCTCCCTATTGAAGACTAGGCATCTAATCTAATTTTTCAGTATTTTTACACGCGCGTGTTATATTTTATTGCTTAAAATATGAAATTCGACCTTGAAAATTTAGTGCTTTGTTTAAAACGATAATCTAGAAGGGATCACTATACGAGGGACTGCCGCACACGCTACTCTATTACAGAGAACGCTATAGGGGGAACTGTACAAGTGAAAAATTGTGAAACAATACAATTGAAACTTTTTATAGAAATCTCCGAGATTTGTAGCAAATCAGCAAATAAAATAAAATTATGCAGTGTCATAACCGCGACTGAGTTTCGTTAGTGCTCGGATAGATTAACCATCCGACGAAATCTGTGAATTCTGTGAATTCTTTATGACACTGACAAGATGAGAACGTTTGTGTGAGGTACCCATTACCCCCGTATCTTTTATCAAATATTTATTTAGGTAGTTGACGCTTTGGAATTAACTGCAATGCCATCTATTCATCATACAATTATTATGATGATTTTGTTATTGTTCGAGTTGCTTCCAACCTTCAAAACTACCCAAGAACAGCAGTAATTGGCTACGTATACAGAGGAACAGATCCCTCTTTAGGCTGGTAGATCAACGCCATATGCTTTAATAGAAGTCTAAAACAGCCACCGGATTGTGGCATTGTTTCCATCCGAACGAGTTTCCTCGTTGCTACTACGGCCTGGGTCCCACGGGAGGTTCTAAAGGTTTTCCTTTTGTGACCATACTACAGTGTTCATCTCCGCGTCTATGCAGTTTTTTTATAAACACATAAAACAAATAAATAAATAACCATGGGCTAATAACTTGCAAATATTTTATTATTTATGGATCGGATCGATAAAACATGAATCGCTCGCTTCTTATTTTCGATCTTGCTTCCTCCTCCCCGTGAGTCGTGTTAGACTGGTAGACACAGAGCGTCCTTCGACTCGGCGATTATCTCCCGGTTGGCAGAAACGCTTGTTACGAATTTATTTAGCGCAATTATTATTTTATTAAGCACGTAGCCGGCAGGTAGTCGTCGAGGCTAATCGACAAAATTTGATCGGCGCGATAAAAATAATACTTACAAGTTATTACACGGGGCAGAGTACTCGTTACGTTGCCTACCTGCCCCGGCCAATAATAACAATCGACGTAATGAAAACCCGACCGCGACCTTAAAAAAACAAAATCCGAAATTAGTTTTCGATATGAGCGATGATGACTATGGTGAAACGGAAGGTGGACGCCAAAAAAAGGGGAAATCTAATTAAGCTACCGGGATTGGGAGAGATGACTCGTGAAATTTTTGAAGCGCCCCCACCTCGTGACAGGTGAAAATTGGCCGATGCCGTTTTTCTGTCCCGCGAACGTACGTGGAGGAACGTATTCCTTCGATTATTATAATTTGCCGATGCGATCGGTGTATCTCCATTCCGGTACGTGTGTAAATTTTAATTAGAACCGTCCTTATCTCGGCCAGTGCATAAAATGGTGTAATGATTGGGAATTACATCGAATTACTGTATCGCTACCAGGGCGGGGGCTCGCCGGTTCTCGGAAGCGTCTCGGCCCCCAATCCGCTGGCCGACGGCGGCTCCTCTCTTATCTCGAAGAATAGATCTGGAAAAGTAAACAGATGGATCATGCATTGTTGTCGGATAGGAGCTGCGTGAATGTGCAATAATGAGGCCGAGAACGGGACCGCGGAGGTTATCTCTCTCCGTAGGCGCCTCATACAAAAAATCGACTCGCTGAAAGGAGATTAACAAACACACCATTGTGGCTATTAGTACCTCAATATTTACCAAAGGTATGCACGACCGTCGGAATTGTTTTATATTTCCAACAGTGCCCGCGAAGCCATTAGAAATCGACGTCGTTTATTTAATGCACTATTTTGAACCTCTTTTACATTTCTTCGTGTATTGTTTTTCCTAATGTAAAAAATGGTAGCAAATTTTATATCGGAAAATTATTCAAGAGATTGTACTAGGCTTGATGAAAAATAATTGTTTTATACAGCTATCCCTTGCTTAACACGGAAGATAGGTTCTGCTAGATCATCGTGTTAAATGAAATCGTGTTAAGCGAGACTAACAAATGTATGAAAAATAGAGGATATGTTATAATTTAGAAATATTAAAGAAATAGGTCGATAGAGCTGAAAATTATTGAAACATTATGAACATGGATAAAAGATATTATTTAATGTCACTATCACTAAAAGATATTAATATGGGGATTTTCCTTCTTTTTATTGGCTGAATGTCATCATCACACTACCTTCGATTACATTTTCTGTTAAGTTCCGTCGTAGTTAAAAATAATCGATAATCCGTGATTGTTCATCTTTTTTGATATTCTTGTAAATCTCCTCATATCTTGCAACGCATTGTTTAATTTCTAGTTGAAATTTCAAAGCTCAATCCATATCTGGATCATTATTTAGGAAATGCATTTCTATATTTCTTGCCATTTGCAACCCAACTTTTATCGTTGAAATTGGACCAGAACTTTCAGTGTCCGCTTTCGGTATCGCTTCTGATTTCAGGAGGAACTCTTGTGATCATATCAATTAAATCTTCTTCATTTAACTCCTGTCCTTCAAACAATTTATCAATTTCGTTGATAGCTAAATCCTCCAATCCTTCACCTCCTTTTGAACGTGCGATATTAATAATTTCTACAAAGTCCCTCCAAAGTCTAACGTCTACAAAGCAAGATTTTATCGAAAATTTTTTTTTTATAACAAAACTCAAACCGTGTTAAAGGGAAACCGTGTTAAAGGGAAACCTTGTTAAGCGAGGGATGGGTGTATATTTATTTTTGCCTACAACAACATGATTATGATGCCTTAGCCGGACATGGTCTCTGCAACATCTTTTTACTCCCTAAAATTGCATTCCAGAAACACCTTATAGATTAGAAAAAAAGCTAACACAAGTATATGATGAACCTATTAATAATAGGGATTACAGTCAACCCTTCTATAGTGCTCCTCGATATAGAACGCCGTGTGCGGCAGTTCTTCCTATATTGCTCTTCTAGAGTGCCGTTTTCCAAAAAAAAGCAAAATTTTCAGTCAAATTGCATGTTTCGTGAATATCGAATTATAGATATTTCAGGTATTATTGATGGACCTCGGCCAGGGCCTTTCAGAGAAAATGCGAGGCAACTAATATTTTAGAGGAGCTTCATTGAATTGTATATACTTGTCCTAATTTTTGACTTTGGTTTAGTTTTTAATTTCGTTCTGTTACTTCTTTCTCTATATTTTTGTCAATCAACAGATTGACTTTCCAAATTGAATCCCATAATATTGCGAACCCCGTGGCAGCTGTCCCTCCTGTATCCCTCTAAGTTAGACCCTGACCTCAACTATCTCTGATTGATTAATCAAATGATAATAATATTGGAAGGGAATTTATTTCCGCAAAAAACTTCCCTACCTGTCTAATATTGAATTTTTCTGAACTTATTAACTTCAATTGTGTTTTTGACAGCTGACACAATGCTGTTCAATTTTGTAGAGTTTTTCGTAGAGTGAACATCTGTAAAAAAAGAAAAACATGTAAATTATGATTCGATTTTTTTTATTGAGCTAGAGGAAAATCCAGAAAAAACGGTTCGAAGATTGTTCCTGTAAAATATATTTTTGTTATTGTGGTGGTATATAGGGGAAGTGTTTCGTTACAATTTAATCCGAATATTAAACCTAAGCACTAATTTTGGTTTTAAAACCTAAAAAATCTTTAGAAACGTGCCTAATACTGAGACGGATTTTGAACTTGATGATATATATATATTCTCCAAAACATAAGTATTGAAAAATCGTATAGTTTTCATATATTTTTTTATTTATCATTATCCTTATATTTTTAATACTGAAAGAATTAGGTACAATTGGAAGCTAATACATTACTCATATATCCAATATGATTTGGACAGAAATGTCAGATTAATTACAGACGTTGCTCAATTCTACAATGTAAATAATTAGGTATTCGTCTCCCGACACACATAATACTGTATACACATTTAATATTTGGTAATAACGTCTGGCTATGTGTTTTGTTTAGCGTCGAATAGTGCATCGTCACTCGTCCGTAATCTCCGAGTCCTCGACCTCTGGCTCGATTGAGACCTCACCGGTCCTTTCTGTGCATCCCTTTCACATCATCTTTTTACACAAAACGGGCCTTTTAATGAGATGCCCAATATAGAATAAATTCGATTATAATATTTGGATAAGTACATATCTACCGCCACAATGGAGCGCTGCCTCTAACCGAATAACCGGCGTCGGATTGTACGCCGTAATATAATTTGTTCGGCGGATATTGGGTTTTTTTGTTGTGGATGCCGGTAGCTAATATTTACACGAAGTTTGTTTGAAGATGAAGCTAATATTAATTAAAAACTTTATGATTTAATATCGGGATAATGGCAGCGTTCAAGAAACCAATGATCGCAAATGACAATAGCAATAACAACATTTAATGGGAAAGTATAAAATTCCCAATTTATAATATAAAGTATATATGGTTATATTTTCAAATATAAGGTTTTGTCTAAGAATAACTTATTTTATTTGTTTTTATTCAATGAAGAGTAACGGAAAAAATTAGTTTCTCTTGTTTCTATGCGTGATTAAAAGGAAATAAATATTTATCTACGTTTTATACCCAATAATATGGAATTTCCCGACATTTCTCCAAGCTAAGATTCTTTAAAAACATGTAAGTATGTTAAATCTGTGCAGTTTTTCCTCTTCGAGAAGTCGTTGGAGAGCTTTGCCCAAACTAAGCTATTAAATTTAAATATGATAAGGAACCATCAGATTTAATAACAAAAGCTCTGAAATATTAACCTTAGAACGTCTTGAATGGTACTGAAATGCCAAACTGACGCACCAAAAATCGCTGATATCGACATATGGCTTAAATATTTACTTTTATTGTTATTTATTTACTTAACACGTCCTTTCTACTCTTCTTCGATTTTATAAAATACCTATTTCGGGTGGGAATAAAAATAAATTAATAACTCATACAAAATAACGTGTGAATGTATCATTTATTAAAACAACTGTGTTAATTATTCAATAAAAAAATATTCATGTTAAGTTAAATGTTAATTACTTATGATTTTTTATTGTAATAACAATTCAAATATAGCAATGATTAAAAATATATGAGTACATGGAAAATTAAATGATACTTATAAAACGTTGCTTTTTTAAAAAACTATAGTTTTAATTATTTTCATATTGAAAATGTATTTACAGTAGAACCTCGATTATCCGGACTAATTGGGGATGAAGGTAGTCCGGAT
>JAGXCT010034052.1:4028-25111 GCA_022495035.1 Philopotamus ludificatus
CGGATGATAACTGGGGATGAAAAGTGGATTACCTATGAAAACATCGTTAGGAGAAAGGCATATTGTGAATCAAGAATACCTACCCCTTCCACCTCTAAATCGAAGCTGAGCCTGAATAATATAATGATGTGTATATGGTGGGACATTCGAGGACCAATACATTTTGAGCTGGTGAGGCCTGAAATTAGACCACCTTTGACAGGCCAACGTGGCGGACACAGCACCATTGAACACCTAGAAGAACTATTTTAGGCCAGACCTAAGTAGAGTCTAAGGATTCGAGTGTTGTCGCGTGTCGGAATCAGACGTGGCGGCAATGGCGGATGGGGAAAATCATAGTTTCGTAGATTCTATGGAGCTATGAAGAGCCAGGCCGCTATCCAAGCCAATTCAGTGACGTGTGAGCTATCGGAGGTGCCCGTAGCACCCGATCAGACCGTAAATTAAATACGAATTGCCCCTAACCTCGTCTGATTATTATTGTTACAATCCACATTTAACAGTTCGGCTCCCAGGCTTTGGATGGCGACCTGACCCGTATTCGAAGAGCCAAGATAACCTGGAGAACGTCCGACATAGTCATGATAAATAAAATAAACTAATTAGGTAATGATATTGGGTTAAAGGAGGAGATTCTTGCTCTAACCTGGCCGGCCTAGACCATGAATGCCCTGTAGGCAGAGTCATTAGAAACGAGAACTTGGTAGCAGACGGGGCCAGGGGTCCGCCTTACCATGTTAAAAAAAGTTTCTCTCTCAATAGAGAATTATGTACAGTCCCACCAAATATGCTCCGAGGATTGTTCAAGATCACCACAGAAGTCGCAGCTAGGGTCGTTCTTCAGGCCCAGCCTATGCATGCTATGAACGCTGGGGAAGAAGTAATAACCGATTCTGTCCATGGATTCGTGCATCCAGCGTGTCTGCCACACATCCAGCGTAGCTTTGTGAAGACTCCTTTTCAGGGTCACCCTATCAATGGACCCTAACACTTTCTGGAATACGGCCACGCTTCCAGCTGAATGAGCCACATAGAAGCACGTCTCTGGAGCTCTAGATCGAGCAGAATGACACCCGCGAGGATTGGGAGCACCCCCGTAGACGTGGTTCTATATGCCCTGGTCATCGTGATCAGTGGTAACCTTTGTCCAGAAAGAAGACGGCGCTGGACAGAGGACATGCATGCTTTATGAGCCCAAAAGTCCCCAATCGGCACCGGCCACTCGGCTGAAGCACCCAATCGAGTGTTTAGCCTTGTGGATGATCTGTCCCATGTGGGCAGTCATACCTAGGTTTGAATCCAGGATGATGCCCAGATAGCGTCCGACTGGTTTTATGGAGAAGTTACGCTCGTTCGCAAACCCAACACAAGGAGGCCTCTTCAGTGAGCCTTTGACCAAGACTTCAAAGCATTTGGCAGCGGCGAAGCATAACTTTTTGGATTTGTTCCAGGATCCAATGTCCAACAGGATATACATTTTGAGCTGTTGAAATCGAGCAAAAAGCTAATTTCGGAGAGGTACTGTCAATATTTGGATAATTTAAAAATAGCACTCCAAGAATAGAGGGCGGCGATGTTCAATGGGAAGGACATCATACTGCTTTAGGGACTCATCGGAAACTCTCAAAGCTAGGCTGGTCAATTTTGTCGCATCTACCATACTCCCTGGACCTAGCACCCTCCAATTATCACTTGATTCTGTCCTTACAAAATTGTTTGTAGGACAAAAAATTCAAAAACGAAGACGTCAGACAAGCACTGGTTCAGTTTTCCGTCTCTAGAGATAGGGCATTTTTTCAGCATCACGCTGGCAAGAAATCATAAATAATGATGGAAATTATATTATTGTGTATGAAGTATGAAAAATGTATTATTTTGTCTTATTCTAAAAACGGACAAAGCTTTCCGGTAGACCTAATATTACGATCGGATCATACTTTTTGTAGTGTTTCGTGAATATTCGTCTTCATCTTCGCCTTCTTGCAATACTCTCAGCGATTGGAAGAGATTTATATTTTCAGAAAGAGTACTCGGACCGACGCTCGTAGATTCCAAGGCGTCGACGGCTCTCTTTCTATGGTTTTTAACGTTGCGCCAATGACATGGTTGTGTCTAGTATTAAAAAACGACAATTAATTCATTGCAAATGCGTTATATTTGAATTATTATTAATAAATATTTACCGGACACCGTCCATGACACATCCGGACATCGCATTCGATATATAAAGCCGGCGATCCCGTAAATCTGAACGTTTTCATATAAGCAAACACTTGGGTTTCAAACACGCCGCTCTCGGACCACGATCCTCTGAATCTCGATATCAATTTATCATCGACGGGACAACTGTAACAAATCAATAATTAATAACCATTCCTAATAATGATTAGAATAAATTATTATTACAAACCCAAATTCATCGATCAATTGTATTTTCTTAGTTCCACCGTTATGAGCGAAGCAATCGTTGACGACGATATCGAATCCATCTGAACATATAATATTTATTTGTATTTATTTTTTCATAAAAAACAATGCGTGATTGGCATTACAAAATAACCCAGGTCACCAATCACGCAAAAAAACATAAACATATCAAATCAAATGTAAATAAAGGGTAGAGATATAAATAACAACAAGAAAAAAAGCAATCCGTTATATGAAATTATAAAATATATCAACAAACATATTTATATAGTCGTCCAAGTGATTGAGACCAGAATAATATTATAGCTCTGGTTACCGGAGAGTTTCCGAGAGCACCTGTCCTCACATTTGACGGAATAAAAAGAAATTGCCTATAAGGGCAACTTGCACAGTACAAGGGAGTCATTTAGTGCGACAACCAACGGCTTGAAGAAGTGCATTTCCAAGTAGATCGACCTTCTTTTCTCGAAAGTTACATACCCCAATCAGCCCTGTGGCATAAACTGGGGTATATCTTTCTCTAATTTGAGTGAATTCGAGGCGTCATAAGGCGTCCATATAATAATACCTGATTCAAGCAAGCTCCGAACCACTGTATCGTATAGCACTCGTATGACTAAGGTGCTACGGATGTGATGAGAATTTCTTAAGACGAAGCCCAACATTCTTGATGATCTCAAACACAGGTCCGATACATAAAACTAAATTTTAACTTAGAATCAAATAAAATACCCAGATCTTTAACAGACGATTGCTTGGGAAGAGTTACGTTCCCAAGTCTGTGATTAAAGATGATGAGTTCTTGTGATCTAGAAAATGTCAGCATTTTCCAATATTTAATGAAAGGCGATTTAATATTGCCCAATCGTGCAAAGAATCAATGTCAAACTGCAACGAAGCGACGGATCGAAATATTTTTAAATCGTCTGCAAAAAGTGAGAATTTTGCAATTAAGGACCCGATGAATGGCATACATCCGTATTTATAAGCATTCTAATGACTCTAAAGATACAACGGGAATGAGTCTCTCACACTAATATCCCCCAAGTGTCAAAACACGACACTGGCTAATTTTTAATATCATTTCAGTTGGATTGAAATTAATATTATTTGTTTTATATAAATATTTCTTCAACGCAGGATAGATGGCATTAAATTAATTAATTCCAAGGCGCCAAACTATCTACATAAATATTATTTTTTGACCCCAAAGGAATACCGAAAGTTATCTTGTAAGCATACGACGTTTGGGAATATGTATATTAACACGTTATGAGCCGTTCACGCCAAAAGGCGTGATTTTTTGCGTTTTTTTTTTGCGTGATAGCCATACCTACACTTCGTCATCAGAAAAAAAATGCCATGCACAATGCAATTCTAGTATTTGACCACAGATGGATACACTTGCATCGAAATATGTTTCGACAATTTTCATATTTCGGGATATTCCATCATTCATAACCTAAAAGCGATGGAAATATTTTGAGAATTTTATTTCTTTCTAACCGTATGATTTTTACCATACTAAAAAATTAACTGCTTGGGTATAAAAATGTTGGGAACCCCTGTTCAGAATAATACATGTCTATCATGCCCGTAAGCATTTACAACATTACCTGAAAATTTCATGTTTATACACGTATGAATTATAAAGTTATGGAATTTATTCTAAAGGTCTTAATATTTTGCAAATTTCTTGAAAACCATACGGCTCATAAAGTGTTAATATTAACACAATCGGTATTTTAATAAATGCAGAATATTACCGTATTTACTCCTCATGTAAATGATTAACGTCAACGGATCTCCTACTCGTACGGGACCCGATACTCTGGCACCGTTCGTACCGTATCCGTTCCGTATTTCCATGTAACATTCCGGGGGTTGAAGCGTGAATACGACCGGATTCCCCGTAGCCACTCTGAATAAAATAAACAAAACAAATTAAATTAAATTAATACACATATGATAATAATAAATTATGCGATTAAACAATACTGACTCGACGTCTAAGAACGGAAACGTGACCGTCTTCCAAAAATCATATCCGTATTCGCACGTCACTTTGAAATGTTCATCAAACTCCTCTTCAATCAACGGATTGTACTGCACCGTCACCGTATTCCACATGAAATTTTTCTATAACACACGAATAAATTATTATTTCAATAACGTACAATTATTAATATATATTTTTATGTTGTCTTAACATACACTAGGTGTTTTCCTTGGATCTTCGTGCCTCGTATTTTTACCCAACGTCCCGCAACGATTCAATTGTATATAAAATTCGTAATAATCTCTTCCGGATCCGTTGATATACATACATTCAGGATCATATGCGTATCCTAGAATGATTATATCACGTTATTCATATGCATTATATTAAAAAATATTTATAAATAAATACCTGCTGAGTATACGAGTCCCGAAAATGATCCGTTGAATCCGACTCTTATTTTCATGTATTCGTCTTGGCATTCGGCTTCGATATCTGCAAGAATATGTTCATATTTGCTGTTATTATATTGTATTGAATAAGAAAATTCTAACTTAAGACGTGTACGTCACACAAATGTGTGACAATTGTGAGATCATTTGTGAATCGAGATAAAAAATCTCATCAAAAGATGTAAAAAGGTAGAGTGTTTCAAAACATTTCATGTTTATGTGTCACATCAGACGTCATATTTCATTTTTTGCCGACATTGTAGCGACCATGTAGAAAAACCAAAACCACAAGTAATAGCAAGTATTTTTAGAACATCTAAAAATATTTCTTCTTAAAAAAAATCACAATAAATGAGATTAAAATTAAAAATTATATTTCATTGAGATGTGATCGTCATAAAAATACCAACGTGTTCGAAATTCCCGAATATTACAATTTAACTCATATCTAATATTTATTATTTATTTTTTATGCTTATATGCAATAGCTATCTACTATTGTTTTTAATCAAAAATAAAAAAATATTTTACATGAGTTTTTTTTATATATTACAATGAATATCTTGGTTTTGTGTCGTAATATGCGCAACTATGTCTGAGCGCATTGTCTGCTTTATGATGAGCTATTCCGTTACAATAAAAAAAGTCTACATTTCTTTAGATCCGCTTGAATATTTAACTAATATATTTAAAAACATTTGATAAAAATCCCTTAAAAAATATAATTTAATTAAAATTTATCGTATAAAAATTTTGAAAAAATATTCCCGCATCTACACTTGACACAAAATCTCTGGATTTTGAGAAAAATCTAATCAGTACACTAAATAATTTAATAAATGATATAACATCGTTTTGATTATTCCTTAGGATTAAATTTAAAAAATCAACCTATAAGATTGTGCTTTCTGTAATGAAAAATTCTCTTATTTTATATAGTTATTTGGGAAGTGAAGTAATGACAAAATTTACACAGCTGAGTGGTGAGCATAAAAGTCAGATTTTAGCGTTATCAAATACCATAGGGGTGTCTAATAGGGAAACTGGAATAGCAGTTGGTTTTTCCAATGTGAGCAAAATTTGTTGATTAAAAAATGCAGATTTAGGTGATACAGATCGCCTGAAAGGTAGCGGAACGATCCATAAAACAATTGCGGAAGACGATCGCTTGCTAAGGCGGCTGTGTCTGCAAAATCCATTCTTAACAGCGATGGATGTTCAGGAGGAATGTATAGCTGGCGGTGGAGGAGAAGTTGGGATATACACTATCAGTAAAAGACGCCTCCTTTCGGGCCAAAGACTACCACTTATCGCGCTGACCAGAGCCTATAGGACTCTACGGCGGTTCTGTCGGTCCTTGCCTGCGTTCTGCCAATCGACCTGGAACTCCAGGTCCGGGCTACGGGCTGGTTGATCCCTCATGGCTACCGAGCACGTCTTGGGGACCAGGACATTCTCCCGACCGACGTCGAAGCTTTAGACCAAGCCGCACTCAAGAAGAGACCCTAAAATACTGCGTTAAACATATGGCAATCTGTTGGTCTGCTGAGAGTACGGGAAGAACTGGTTTCCGGTTCTTCCACAATGTACTAGCTCGAGTTAAGCTGCAGTGGTTTATTCCTGACCATTGCGTGTCTCAGTTTATCACGGGACATGGCCCCTTTAACGCCAATCTTCATCGTCTGGGCCTCAAGGATGACCCGGCTTGCGAGTTTTGTGACTCCATGTAACAATCTTCGGAACAGATTCTTTGGGAATGTCCAGAGTTTTCCCATGAAAGATATACCATGCTCAATGTAGTGAGGCGGTCCCCTGGCCCCGTCTGTCAACAGGACCTTGTCTCCTCCATCCCTGCTTACAGGGCTATTGTGACTTACGCCGGCCAGGTCGGAGCGAGATTCTCCTCCTTCAACACACTACCCTTGCCTTCTTAGGTGTTGGTCGCATGTTTGTCTATGGAGTATATAGATGCGATTGCTACCACGGTGGCTCGTCAGAGGTAGTCTACATTTAGACTCACCGTAGGGAGGGCTCTCCAGGAAAACCTCAGCCATATTTTGTCAGCCATGTCATGTATATTTTCTTGTTATTTATATTTTCTTGTTATTTATATTACTGTTATATAATACAAAATATTCATGCAAAATTGTATGTATCATAAAATTTGTACATTTTAACGTATTCTCACTAATATCGTGTATTATTTTTTTTTTTTTTGTGATGTGTTTTTTAACGAATAAAACTGAGTTTAATAATAAAAAAAAATTATATCAGTAAAAAAATGTAATGGCTAAACCTTTCCTAACAATATAATATAATGGAATCCAGATTAGATTGAGCGATTTTAGAAAGATTTTTTCATATTTTGGAATGGGAGAATTATCATCTATCAACTAAATTAACTCTACGGTTAACTTAGAATCTATCATATTCTGCCGTCAATCGAAAACCATATTTTTAGCACAAATTATATAATTTTCAAGATGATAATGCTCAGTGCAATCGTAAGATATTTTTTTTAGTAGCAGTAAGCGTTACAGACCAAATTATATAAATAAATTTAAAATAATCCTTTTATTTTTCTACTCATAAGAAAAATTCTAGGCCAACATGGGATTTGGACCTTGTAGAGGCCGTGGAATTCGCCAGATCTTCCCCATTTAAAATTTTTGTCACATTATGGCGGTTGAAATACATAAAAGAAAACCTACTGAAGTAAAGAAAATTTATATAAAATAATATAAAAAGTTTGGTATGAAATAATTGTCTGGAATTGCGAAAAAAAAACAATATTCGCTCCTATTGCTATGGATGAGATGTTTTTTCTCACTCACATCCGGTACGATGTGTAGTGTGAGTGAGACAGTAATAGGTGCGGCGAGTGCTCAGTCTGCATCGGGACATCGCCGAGTGCATTTGTCAATTACGCGTTATATTGATTAGTTAAAAAATCAAAAATATCGACTAAATTATGAATGAATAATTATTTTTATTCTTAGAATAACCCATTTTAAAAAAAAGATATTGATGAAGAATTCATCAATGTCTTGACTTGAAATGCTTGGGGTATATTTTCTCTTGAAAATAGATCTAATAGGTTTAAATCGCAATAGTTGTTCACAAACATGTTAACGATTTTTTTTTAAATTAATTGATAAATAACTATATCTTTTTATAATTAATTTTGTGTCGAAAATGTCGATACAGATTGCTCACGCGATGTTTCCAACAAACCGACACAATGCGAGATAACAAATGAAGTTCTCAAAGCATCTGATACACCATTTCATCATTAATATCATCCGTAGGATCGTTTTTATGGCCGAGGTTGTGCAATGGCCGCGCTATCCCAACGCATCTACTGCACGCGGCGCTACGCATATTAATTCGGTTACGCAAAAAAAAAAACGGCTAAATACAATGGTCAATAAAATTTACGAGCAAACGGTACACCAGAAAAATGTATACAATATTAAAATCGCATAACGCGAAAGAAATGGGTCGCGAATTATTTTATGGAGTGGTGCCAGGGTCGTCGGAAATAAAGTTAATGGGCCGGCTCAGTACTGTAATCGCATTTGTTATGTCATAATGCTTCTTATTGCGGCCATTACCGCGCGAGTATAATTTTATTGTTTCAAGAGCAAATCATGACATTAAAATCGCGTCCAAATTCATTTTATAAAATTTAAAAAAACACACAGTTTCGCTGCAGTTTAACGTTTCATTTTCGGATGAAAAGTCAACTTAAAAAATATATAACTATACCAATTAATAAGTATATATTCTTCCTAGATAGGGCCAACTTTTTTCCATCTTTCTAGTAATTTCAATGTGCCTTTTGCATAAAAATCTTTTTATTTTGGATGAAAAATCCAATTTTTGACTTCATTGATCTAAATAAATAATAATCAGAATTTTTTGAATATTTTTACACAAATTACTTGTTTTTATTATTCCATCTTATTACAGTAAAACTGTCCGTTATTGTCTGAACATATTAAACAATTTTATAATGAATAATTCCTTTACAATCCCACCATACCAAGTGGCAATTTTAATCGTTAGGTTCAGTTTGGATGTTGTTAGTGGTACCTGCCCCTTAATAAACCATAATTTTTGCGTCATTGCTTCTAATACACAACTCACTTCTCATCCCCTTTTACAAGATGTAAATAATGTTAAATAAATTTCTTAATTCTTGACAAATTCTAACCTGTACAGATTTACTTTTATCATTAAATGATCCACACAACCTGTTTTTGAATATTGCTAATTATTTAAAAATGATCCTTATCTCTAGATTAAGAGTAGCCGACTGTATCTGCTATTTGTAGAATAATATTTGGTCGAATTTCCTTTAACTTCACTGCCCTCTCACTTAGAGGTTTATTTTTTAAGTCAAATTTTCCATTTCGAAATTGTTTAAACCATTTCCGATAATACTAAAGTCAATATCAATTTTTTTATCGAAATCGTTGGATTGGTTTTTTGATGAAATTCCTTTATAAATTCTCCTTTTTGAAACAGGGTGCATTTTTTATGTTTAAATTTTGCTTTTGATGTTTATCAATCGACGTCAAAAGAAATACTTATAAAGATGATGTGAAAAAATGACTTTTCCGTCAAGTAACACTTATTGGGATACCGAAAAGAAAATTCATTATTTTAAGTCGCATTTAAGGTATTTTTTTGCTCAGATCATTGCATGTTTTTGTATCGTATATTTATTAAATTAATTATTAGGGATATTACGTTTAAATCCGTGGAAAAATAATCCGTCAATATTAGCTGTTTTTGTAATTAATAATTAAATGCATGAGTTATTCATCACTAAGCAAAAATTACCCTTAAAAAATTTAAATATGAATTGGATGGTTTTTTAGAAAGTAGTTTACCGCGTTAAAATTATTTAATTTAATGCCATCTTTCCCTCGTTGAATAAATAATTATAAATCGTAAATTCCAAGCCAACTAAAATAGTATTAAAAAAATAACCAGTGTTGTGGTTTGACACTGGGAGGAATATTATTGTGAGTGACTCATTCCCTTTGCATCTTTAGAATCTTTATCGAATCTTTATATGGGTGAATGGTGCTTTGGAATCTTTCTGTTATGACATTCATCCGTCGTAGTCAAATAAATAAATATCATACTTCAAAAATCTGAGCAATATTAAAAATCTCTATGCGTATTTTAATTTAAAACAAGGTAATTTTTACAAGAATTTAAAAAAAAATAACAGAAAGATGGCAGAGTTATAGATATCAGTTATATTTGTAAAAAAACATTAATTAATTTAAATTATCGACTTTATAATAATATTAAATATGATTAATCCTACAAAAAACATTACATATCTGATATATCAGTACTACTACAGTGTATAATATTGTTTTGTTTTAATTATGACGTTGATTTTAATCCATATTTGCCTTATTGATAATAATCGCAAAATATAAATACTCTTTATTTAAATTTAATATGTTATAATATATTTTTCTAAATCTATATGATTCAAATATAAAATGAAAAAATGCGTAAATTTTATTAATATTATCCTTAATCTATGTGTAGGAAATTTTAATATCTTTTTATATTGGTCACTGATAAATCTTGACATCGGCGGATAATATTGGATGCTTACTTAATAAATAAATACATTTTAAATTAAAAAAAATACACGGTTTATTTGATCCCCTTAGTAGAACAAATATTTGTTACACTATTTATTTATTTAACTTTCTATCTTCATCTACACGATTCAAAATATATTAACAGTTTAAATCCGTGGTTCTTAACCTGGGTTCGAACGAACTCCAGAGGTTCGGTGAGTCAGTCTCCCGGGTTCGACGGAAGTCAAAACACACACCCGACTTATCGTACATTATTATGAAAAATGATACGACGTATGATATAAGGGTTCGGTGAACGCGCATTTGATGGGATTCAGTACCTCCAACAAGGTTAAGAACCACTGGTTTAAATAATAGTAAAAGTAACTTTTAAAAGGTAGAATAATATTAATAAATAGTTAAGTTGAGCTGAGTAAAGAATCATCCGAGTCACCATAACGTTGTGTTTTTCCATATTTTCCTTTTTTATGACAACAGGAATTAAAAATTATACAATTACTATCATAAAACTGAACTATTTGTGAGAATTAAGTATAATTAATACGAAAAAAAATATCCAACATTTACATAAATATGCAATGTAACAATACGTCTTAAAATTTTCTTTCATTTTACGCTTTTTTAGCGTCTAAAATAATTCTTTTTTATCTTGGTTTGCTACAATGCTTTTTAAAATATCAAGACGTAATTCATTTTATTATTGTATGAGAAAAGATTAAACTAAAAAAAATATTCTGATGGCTTTTTCCAAGCACAACTTTATATAAATAGTATTTACAAATATAATGGATCTCGATTTCCGGATGTAATTTATTTTTGGCATTGAATTTTGGCATTGAAACATATAAAAATATTAGAATGAATAATTTTAAAAAACATTTCTCCTATTTTTATATCCCTAATAACTTTCTCTAATTATATAAGATGTTTTATTGCAATATGTAGATCATTTTTTATTAATAATTAAATTTATACGCGTAAATGATATATATTGTCGCTTAAGAAAAATTAAATATAAAAAAAACTTAATATTACTGTTGACAATGGCGTTGAAACCGGTGATATTTACACGTAAACGATAATCTACGACAGATCTGTTACAATAAAACAGTAGTCAACTTCGTGGAAATATGAGACGATTCTCATATTAATTTTCTCATAGCGGTATCTCCACCACCGGGCACCAATTAATGGAATTAAATTACACTCATAGAGTTGTATCCATCACCACAATTTGGATAGTCGCGTTGTTTGTTTATTCGGTAAACGGCTCATTGTTTAAGATACCCCGAAGACCCACAGTCGTACATTTCGTGGGAAGCTGGGTGCACCAACGGACCACCTGCAATTAATTGTGGGAATCCTCCTAATAACTAAATCATGCTTTTCACGGCTTAAGTGTACTAATATCACCTTTCGGTGAATGAATGCGGCGTACAGTTACCGGGCAAATGAGAGTGATGATGACGCCGGGGTCCGCTAACGTCGGAGGAAAAAAAAAACAATTGTCGGTCCTCGCGATTCGAGTTTTGCCCATATAAGGGCATTGCGTATATTATGGATTCCGTTAAAGTGAATCTTGCATACTCGTAACGGTTGTAACGGTTTTCAGCGTTTTCGTGGATATTAATGTGTATCTTTTGCATTCTACTCACGTTGTACTCTGGTGTTGTTGCTTCTGAAGCGTCGGTACTCCCTGTCCCATGATTCGATGGGGATCCTCCATTCCAGATCGTTGCTGCTTGCCGTTTCAGCACCGGCTGGCACTATCGCCGGAGATCTTGATCTCAATGCTGGTACGGGCACGTAGCCTGAAGAATCCGAAAGAAATGCGATCTGAAAAAATATACAATCGTTTAATTTGCGAAGCAAAATTTGTTCAAAAAAATTGAACCACTTTTAGAACAAACCCTATAGATGTTTCTTTGTTTATTTTCCCAATGAAAATCTTTTTTTATTCATTCGTAAAATATAATTAATGAGAGTAGAACGTAGATTCAACCAAAAATATCTATAGTGGAAAAGGTTAAATACTAATTTCCTCCAATTAATGACATCATAAAATATAAGCACATACTGATTTTGTTTTATTATTAAAAAAATAAATTCTGACATCGCGAGATCATGAATTATACTAAAATACTCCGAGTGGGTCTAAAAACTAGACGAGGAACTATAAACTAGAACAGGAGACGCCAAACTTTTTGAGAAATTTCAGAATATATTATTATTTAAATTCTATTAGTACATAAATTTATATTGCATGTGTAAGCAAATATAGTTTAGATTAGAATTTATAATAAAAAATATTTAATAAAATATATAATGTATAGTATAACATTCATTTGCCAGCCGCGAGGCACTCACTCGCTGATCGTATTGGCCTACCAGACTCTTGGTAGGGTCCTTATTTACATATAAACAAGATATAATATTTATTTAAGTAGTAGCATATTTATGTATATAATAAACCATTTTGCAAATCAAATGCAACTTTTTGCAAAGCAAATACAACCTTTGCCAAATCAAATACACCCTTTTGCAAATCAAATTGACCATTTTCTATTAAAATGTCTATTGAAAAGGGGTCAATTTGATTTGCAAAAGGGTGTATTTGACGTAAAAACCTGTATTGTATGTATGCTAGTATTAGAAACTAGCAATAAAATGGTCTTAAATTGAATATTTTATTTTAAAAATGTTTAGGATTATTAAAATGAAATAATAATATTAAAATAATTAGTCAACCCCCTATAACCCGTCATATAATATATAAGACCAATTTCCCCTACAAAATTTAGGGTTAGGTTTTTCTTAATTGTATTTAGTAAATTGAAATCAATTAATCTTTTCGTTCGCACATTTTAAATGAGCTTTTTCCGTTTTTAGTTTGTTCGGCTCGACAACAACCGCGTCGTCCGAAGGGGGTTTCTCAGATATCCCCAAGCATTTCGAGCAAATGCATTGATGAATTCTTCGTCAATATCTTGACATTTTTTTAAAAAAATCGATTATTCTAAGCATAAAAATAGTAATTTATTGTATGCTTGATTTGATCGATATTTTGGATTTTTTAATTAATCAATATGACGTGTAAATGATAACGCCCTCGACGATGTCTCGACGCAGACTGAGCTCTCACAGCATATGTCAATCGCATGTTTCACTTGCATTCGGCACATCGTACCGGATGCGAGCGAGAAAAAACATCGCACGCGTGACAACAGAAGCGAATATATTATTTGAATTTTTTTTCGCATTTGCAAACAATGATTAAATATATCATTTATTCCTTAGACTTTTTTAGACAAATAAAAAAAATTGTGACATGTAGGATTTTTTATATTAGATAATCCCCAATAGATCCGTTCAGCACGGCTAGCTTAATTTTATTGTCAACCAAACGGAGACTGTCGCACTATAGAAACGCACTATAGAAAAATAATTATTAAGATTAATAAAAATCTTCTCATATTTTCCACAGAGAATAATTAATTAATTGTGTGTGGCATATTAATTTAAATAATGGTATATCAATGAAAAGCATCGTAAAATAACATAAATTTGTTACGTATGTTTTAGTGTTATTTTATTAATAAAAAACATAAAATTGAAATGAAAAGCGATACTGGGAATAAAAGCTTGAACACGAACAAAAGTTTTATTCATTATTAACTCCGAAAACTATTTTCTATATTATAATTACTCAAGCAAATATTATATTTATAAACCAAAATCTAGTTATTTATAAAACCAAATTTTTAATAATATATTATTTGATACAAAATGAGTAACGGATGAAATTCGTCATAGATTAAAGTTAACACGTGTTGCAACGTGGTTAATGTCGTCACTCCATAAACAAGTCATCAATCTGAGGCTTTATCGGTACGATCATTGCATGCGGCCTAGGTCCATGGGCCGTTCGTGCACCAACGATTGCCCACCCATGACCGGCAAGTATAGGATGATCAAGAATAAAACAACTTGAAAAATATAATCCGTAATATATTAACGAATCCACCGTAATAAATAAAAAATAAATTAAATTGATCAAACGACTGAGGATTTATTATTCGATTATAAATTATAACACATGATTGCGGTTTGAATTCGTGGATTGTTCATTTTGTAATTTGTATGGACAGTGAGATTCGTGTCAGCCTGTCCAAGAACGACAATCTAGCTACGTGCACAGATCCCCAGATAGATAAGGCGTCGGGGTGTCCGTTGCGAGTTTCAGCAACGCTTTTGACAATTATAATTATTGAAATGAACGCTAATTACCCGACCCATATTCCGCTGCAGCTCGTTGTGGGTTACAAAACGTTGCACGCGCTACCGGTCGCCGATGCGTCGTCGGCCAGAAGGTGTCCGAACCAATTGGGCACAAGACCAACTGGAAGTCATCATTCAAAGATGCTGAATTGACGTGTTTCGAGAGTGACGTTGCCGTTTCCGGACGGCGTCGTTCTCGCAGGACGAACGATCGCCAATGTCCCAGCCCTCTTTAAAATGAATTATACGCCAAAACACATTACAATTATAATACACCTTGAAACGCCGTGTAATACAAATCCGTGTTATACGATGTATGAGGTTTGTATAAAAATAATCTTTGCGTTCCAAGAAATATCGAGGTTTAATATTCGTTATTTTTTTATTAAACAATCGACAAAATATTCATTTACATATTTATTGAAAAAACTTGAATAATATGCATATCATTCTTTCATCATCGCCATTACTAACATTTTTTTGAAAGATTCAATGACAGCCAACGGCATGTCTCCTTAAATTTTTGATATTATATAGTGAGAATCGCTGCCTTTGAGAAGATCTGGCATGACGGTTTAATTTTTAAACTCATCTCGACTGGTTATCCCCTTCCATATATAAAATTGATTCAATCATTTTTAAAAAATCGATTACGGCTGGAGTCCCTCAAGGATCGAATCTCTCCCCACCGTTGTTCTCGATCTACACGAGCGATATCCTGACTCCAAAAGATAAAAATAATACGCTCTTGGCGCTTTACGCCGACGACACTGCCATAATCAGCCGCAGTAGAAGCCCCAACCTCATACATAAAACGTTGCAGTTATATTTAAACAAACTTCAAAAGTGGTGTGACAAATGGGTCATTCAAATCAGCCCCCCTAAGACACAGACAATATTTTTTTCATTAAATAGAATATCAAATCCGCCAAATGTTAACATTAAAAATACCCTCATTCCGTAGAATTCTGAAGCAAAATACATCGGGTTCACTTTCGATAAAAAAAAACTCTCCTGGTGACCTCACGTAGAATATATTATTAAAAAAATCAATATTTGCAACGCACTCCTTCGTCCTCTTATAAGTAAAATCAGTGTCCTTTCGCTAAAATTAAAAACACTTATTTATACTGCCATCATCCGTCCTCAAATTTTATACGCTTCCCAGATCTGAGGCACGACGTATCCTACACATATAAACAGAATTCAAAGAAAAATAAATATCACACTACGCAAAATTACGAAACCACCTTGGTTTATTCGCAACACAGACATACACAAAGACCTTAAAATCCTTCCCCATATATACCTTATAAAAAAATATGACACTCCTTTTTACAATAACATTCATGAATTCATAAATATAAACTTATCCATTTCCTCCCTCTCGAACTATGACCCTATATACTCCCAATCCTATCATAGAATTCCCCTACCAAAACTATTATAATTCCTTCAAAAAAAAAGAAAATAAGATATCCCAAATAATAATTCAGATCTCTTTTACCGAATTTAGTTAGAATCATCTTCAACTCAGATTTAAATAATTTAAAAAACGTAAACTTAAACTTTTTAACAACCTGGTTCTCTTCTTATGTCTTTTTTATTCTCTCCTTTAATTTAATGTAATAAACTTAAAAATATAAGCTGGGAAGCGGGTAGCAGCGCTCTTCAGTATAAAAATCACTGCGGTGCAGAAGGCAACGGGAAACCACGCACTATATATTCCCACGAAAACCATGTCCATGGGTCCTCCATAAGGGGAATCATGCACATGGTCACGATCCTCAGAAATGAGGGAAAGGTAAGAACCCTTTACATCTCATCTATTATTACTGAACGTGTGCCCTCATAATTTTTATTACTGATAGACGATTTTTTTAAAATCGTTTTATATAAAGCTTTGCTATATCAAAACCTTGTTGTATAAACCTGTGTTATACGAGGCCATTGTTATTTTACAGGAAGAATGTTCATTGTTGGGTCGTAGATTACAAAATTTGTATAAAAAAAAACATGGTTTGTTATTGTCAATACATTTGTGTTGTTTCAGCGGTATTTTATTCAGCCTAGTAGTTTAAAAGACTGGTAATCGAGGGTCAATAAAATCATTGAAGGCCTGTTTTACAGCAATGTTGAAATTTAGAAGAATCTTTATAACACTGTCCACGGGGTCTGTAAGACAAAGAGATCCATTACCTAACCATACTTTATAAAATAAAATATGTATATAGTTTGGCGCGTTGTAAATAATTAATTAATTGCTATCTATCCTTCGTGGAATAGCTAATTATAAAACAAATAATATAAATTTCAATCCAACTTAAATAATATTAAAATTTAACCAGTGTCATGGTTTGACACTGGGGGAATATTAGTGTGAGTGGCTCATTCCCCTTGCATCTTTAGAATCTTCATCCCATCCATCCATCGTTGTCTAATAAATAAATAAATCGTTTTTCTATGATCAAATTATTTAAATTCCGGAAGAAATCATTTTGTCTGTCATTTTTTTTACATTGTGCGGTTTATCGTTGTCGTGCTATATCATATAAGTCTATCCGTTGACTAATTTAGGTTTTTTTGGGTCAGCTAAATGAAGCATACTTCTGCCGCGATCGATGTGTCAGTTTTCATGGAATTATTATGGACCACACCTGTAACAGACCACCAAACACTCGTCATCAGCTTTTGATGAATATTGCGCTTTGGATTGTGTTCTGGTGGTTTGTCCTCATTCAACCACTATGCTAAACATTTACGGTTATCGTATTGGATCCATTTCTCATCATACGTTATAATTCGGTTAAAAAATGAATCATATTATTTGCTTGCCAATATTGAATATCAACGATGATTCATTTGTACTTTGAGATGGTTCTGACTCGACGGTGACTTTGAGTGTTCGACATTTTCTACCTTTAATTCTGGTCATCGTGAGGTCAATGTTGCCAGGACGAAATTTCGAAAACCAATTTTATAAGGTGGAAATACATATTTCATAATTATGTGGATTTCCGACTTTTCCAAAGCGCAAATTGATATAAAATGTAGAGATATATGTGACATTTTTGTAAGAAAAACAAAAAAAATGTTAAAATATAATACGAACATGAAATAATAAGCTAGCAACGTTGATTATATGCCACAATACAATTTTTTAAAGTTATATAATTTTATTAAAATATATGTAAATTAATTTTTTGAAGGAAATCAGAATGAAAATTTATTGAATTATTATCATTAAATGAATGAAGTTGATAAAAGTAAGTTTAAAAAGGTACTATATTAAAAATTATGTTTTTAAATAAAGTATCAGAATCTGAACTGGATAATTAAGCATTTCCTATATGTAATAATAATGCATAAATGCATAACTGGATATGAAAAAAGTGTTCTAAGCTTATTTAAGATGCACGAAACTCAACTAAATATCATTTTATTCTGCAACAATACGTTATATCTATTATTCTGATATAATAAACAGATATTCTGAGATAATTTAGCGCTAGAGTTAAAAACTGCTGGTACTTCATTACTCAGATAAACTCGAAACCTTTAATAATTACCTTTTTTTAATTTTTACTAATCGTAAATAATTAAATTCCTAAACTAAAAATATTAATCACAATATTACTTCGGGCATAAAAACAATATTAAATACAATCCTTTTGATTTACTATGACAACAATTGATAAATTGACGATTTATTAAAAAAAATATTACAGACGAATGGATAAATTAAATAATTCAAAAAACAATAATTTATTTATCTCTTAAGAGGGGATAAAAAGTAAAATCTCAGTAAGAAATCACGTGTTACCTATAAAATAAGTATTAATGTGTATGATTTATTTCCTGTTTGCCAACTTAAATCATTTTTTTTAATTTTTTCTCGCCGATTTAGGGATTTACACGATATTAAACTTATATTAAATTCCCATGAAAACCATGTCCATGGTCCTCCATAAGGGAAATCATGCACATGGTCCGATCCTCAGAAATGAGGGAAAGTGGATTAATATCTTATATAAAAATATATATATATATATATAATAATGTGTAATCGCTTCACGACTCAAAAAAAAACTTATATTGTTATTTTGAATGGTTCTAATATTGTTTTTTCTGTATATCCTTTTCCTTCTAATAAAATTATTTTATTTTATTTAAGCATTCGCCATCACTCTGACTAATAATGCTTTACATGAATTATTTGTTGTTATCGTAAAAGCTTATAAAACAAGTATTCTGACTTAATTTAAGTATAGCTAATAGGATAACAATATAGAAATCAACATTTTAAAAAGATTTTAATTTTTTTTTGTTATTTATCATTCGCTATGTGCAGATTTAAAATGAATTTGTTCAAGAAATATTAAGTATTTATTTACACTCATTGTTTAGCGTCAAAACCTTGCGCTTTACAAATTTATTTTATTATATTAAAATAAAAAATGCTAAAGATACAACCGTGATTCTATTAAAAACGTAATTAGAAGAAAAATAAACCTGTAAATCATCTGAGAATATTATTAGCTATGTTTTATAACCAAATTTTCGGATTCTATGATCCATTTATTGTTAAAAAACAATTCAAATAAAGAAAATAATGAAAATTTAATTAATGCTTAATTAAAATCACTGAAAAATGGTTATTATCTATGTAGACAAATCACTATTAATAAAATTTCACGATAGCCGACATTCCACCACAATCGTTTGATAACAAAAAAAATGAATGTTTCAGCTCGTGAAAATCGGAAGGAACCGGAAATTAGTTTTCGTTATGGCGCATGCGCGCTGTAAATCTATGAACATTTAGGTTTACGCATGAACATAATCCAACAAGGCTTATAACAATCTAGATGCCAGCGTTGCGACACATGACAGATGCAGAAATGGCGTTATTTTAAATAATGCGTAAATAAAATTTCACTCTACATTTATTTTAATATCTTAATACACGCTCCTGCGTACAATGACTTCAAATTGGCCGTGTAACTATATTACATACTTTAAACTACCTAATCTATCCACATTTATGCGAACCACACCTACAATCATCATTATGTCACACTAAATTTACTGTCTGTGCAATAAAAGGTTGATAACCGCTTTCGGTCAACAGTCGGCTCGGGGGGTAATTCACGGCAATTGGCGTAAATTGTGTATTTTAGATGAAATTATTACATTATTTGTAAGGATGCGCGAAAATTGACATGAAAATTCTCAGCTATTCTCGATGCATTAACAGTGTTTAGCGCGGGATACGTTCGGGTTGTAATTGAGTTTGCTTCCGTTGTGTCCGTGAGGATGGTTGTTCGGTGCGATTTAATGAAACAAAACAAGATAAAAGACGGCAATGTGAGACAATGTGTTAAGTATGATGATGGAAAGTACGGTACCGGTACTGGAGGTTGTGACCTCGCACGCGCGTTTGTTGAGCCGCTTCCGGTCGTTGGCCAAGAGCCTGTGCAGTGTCTGAGGTCACCAGGGATTCTACGAGCCCTCAACCCCAATTTCAAATAAAAAACAGTATTAAAAGATTATTTAAAAATTAAAAAAAAAAAATATTTAATTGATCCTTGATTAAATTTTCCGTGATCTGACATTGAAATGCGTATTATTTTGCTATCCGTAACGTAAGAAAATTTTTCATTGTCCACATTATCGCAAAATTAATCTCGTGACCTCCGTGCCTCTTTTACTATTGTTTAAAAAAATATTCATCTCGGAAAAAAAATCGACGTCGCCACTATTGATTCTTTTGAATTCAAATTTTCGCCATTGTTGCGCAATTTATTCTGACCTTAATAGATTAATTTAAAAAATAGATTTTTAACTATATATAAAGAATTATCATATCATTTATCATCACATCATAATAATTTTCTAATGTAGATATCCTTTTTATAACTCAATATTAGTGCAATTCCGTATTGAAATAATCGAAGATAAGAGTTCTTTTAAAAGCCTCTTAAAAACAACCAGATGGTGGAAATATTATTAAATTTTTACGTGATTAAAATTCACGGTTTTCCGCTATTGTGTACAATTAAATATCCGCTTTTACGTTTTATTTCCCGCAATTTACGTCTGAATCATTTAAAATTTGAATAAACTCACAAATAGGTTTAATTAAACGCGCGACGATTAACAATGTTGAAGATAAAGATTAGAACTCCATGATATAATAAGAGAAACTTGTCCGATAATGGTCTCTTCGAAGAAACGGCAATTTTAAAATGTTTAAGAAGAAACCATCGTATTATCGAAAGAGCTGTATAT
>JAGXCT010034054.1:0-28950 GCA_022495035.1 Philopotamus ludificatus
TTTTTATGAAAATTCTATTTAGCGTTTTAAAATATGTACGTTATAAGGGGGTTTGACGTTATAGGAAAAAAACTGCCGCAAACGTTTTAGGGGGGGACGTTATAGGAATATACGATATAGGGGGGGTTTATTGTATCAGTTACTATTATAGATCAAAGCGCAGAGTATCGATTAACGAAAAAATAGAAAAATATAAAATTGAAAAATTGTATTTAAAGAATAGTTAAATAGTTTTAGATTAAATATTAAAAAATAACTAATTGTATTTGAAAAAACTGAACCTTGTAAAAGTTACAGTCGATCAAACGCGTAGTGTCGGCTAGCGTATGATATGCGCGCCCCGGACGTACGGAAAAACGCTTTTAATGTGGAATCCACCGCCCCCGTAGGCAATGTGTTAAAACGAACTAATAATTTACTACTATTCCAAACAAATCGATGCAGTTTCTTGCCTATGCGGACGACATATACATTATGGCCAGATTTCGGGCGGCTCTCAAGAATGCATGCCAGAGAATAATGAGAGTGGCAATTGGCATGGGACTAAGGATCAATGAGCCCTTGAACACTTGCACCCCTGAGAGTCGAAGAGTACAGCTTCGAGGCCGTCTTGGAATTCACATATCTCGGCTTACTTATTATGAATATCAATGAAACCAATTTTAAGTACGAAGATGAACCATGCTCGAAAATCGGTGCTTCTTTGGACTGCAAAAGCATCTACGGTCGAGATTACTCTCATTGAAGACCAAAGTCAAACTCTACAAGACCCTCATCAGGCCAGTCCTAACATATGGATCTGAATGTTGGGCTTTAATAAAACAAGATGAGCAACAACTAAACATCTTGGAGAGGAAAATTCTGAGATAAATATTTTGAGCCGTATTCGACAACGGGGAATGGCGTATCCGAAGCAACGAGGAGCTGTCCTGACTGTACAAGGATATACCGATCACAGCTATCGTCGGAGTGGCCAGACTCCTATGGACCGGCTACGTGTCAAGGATGCAGGACAGTCAGTCGCCGAAAAGGCTTCTGGTTAACAATCTTTCCTGTCCCTGGAGAAAAGGAAGAACAAGACTGAGGTGGTTTGATTGTGTGCAGAGGAATACTGCATCATTTAAACTTCCCGGAAGATGGATTTACGTAGCGTCAGATCGGTTAAAATGGAGAAGGGTGTTGGATAAGGCCTCTATAAGAGGGCCGTTTCGCCTATGATGATAAATATTTACTACGATATTTCAATAAAATATTTTTTTAATGCAATTAAAAAATTAAAAAATTGGCAAACACTGCGGATTTTATTATTAATTTAAGTATTCCAAAAATTAATTATACCGGAGCAGTGAGTTATATTTTATATTTGTGAGCACATTTCAAACAGTCGGATGATAATATATATTTTTTAAATATTCTTATTATATTATTTGCTATTAAAACACTATTAACATTATGTAAACTGACAACATAGTCAAAATTAATCTGGCACCAATAGTTGCAGGTACACATTTTTTCACATCATATTACATACGATGATCATAAATATAAATAATATTCGCCATATTCACATCATATATGGTAACGTACGGTATATAATTTTACCTGAGAGTATGTGTATGCGTTTAAACAAATACGTGAATGTAATTGGACTAGTTTCTAGACATCTGATAAATCACGATAAACGTTCCAGGCCAATTTGTAATATGTGTTTGTTCAACGTTAGTTTTTTTGTTATTTAATTTATGGTATTATTATGATAGGAAAAAGCATTGGGCAATATTTCGTCGAACAATAGGGCGAGTAGGTGGTATCGGATGACTCAATGGACCGAATTTGTGGGTCAGCGAATCGATTATCCTGTTGGAAATAAATTAGAGATTAGGTACATATGTAATATACAATTAGATCTGGTGAAGACAGCACAAAAAAGTGACAATAGATTAGGGGAAGGATCAGAAAAAACAATTCACATGTGTCAGGGCGACACGCTGACGAGTAAGAACAAGAACGAAATTGATGGTGTTATTCCCTTTTTTTTTCTTATTGGCACGCATATAAAAAATGTATAAAAAAATCCCATGGACGTCGCTAACGAGACCTATAGGTCTCGTTATGACCCACGAGGCAAATTGAGATCAAATTATCGTATCGAAATGTATGGTATGGTCGGCATTATGTTTTTTTAATAGGGGGTATAATGATTTTGTGTGGAACCGAATCTCCTCCCGAGTGTCATTATGTGGAACGGCCGGCCTGTTTCCTGTCTGTCTGTCTGTCTGTCACGCGACAGATGTGCCCGGCTTCTACCACTTCTCTAATGATTCTGTAATTGCTCCTCAAAAATGTATGTGAGTAAGTGGCATCGGTGAGCTTTAGCCCGCGGCTGACATGTGGCCAAGGTGCATCGTGTGCAAGTGCAACAAGTTTTCGCGAAACGTTGCAAGTGCCGCAGATTCCTCGCGAAGCAAAATCACCAATCTTAACGTAACCATTAATTTAATTAATTTTCTATGATACCCTATATTTATTTGAAATTATTATAAAATGCATACAATTATCTAAAAAATAAATAAGGATCGTAGTTAGTGTATGTTTTATAAAGCACGCAATCCTATATTATAATTTAACTGTCAATCAAAATAAATCATAAAATTGGGGATAGATAATATTTGGGATAACAAAAAAAAATGTTTATTTAACTATTATTCAATTTTCAAGCCCTTTATATTATTGATTTTTTTTCTCCTTAATCAGTCATTGATCAAATTGAAATTTATAAAGCAACATATTTATCTCCTAAATAGTTTTATGTGATTCGTGCTTTACAGAAATATAAAAATTACGCATACGGTTTTTATAATTCTTGAATAATTCTTCAATGCCGAAAATTTGACTCTATTGGAATTTTGTGGAATTTTGAACATTTTTTTTACTAAAAAAAATATGGTTTGATTTGCAGTACCTATTATATAATTATAAGCCATTTTTCTAAAATGTATGATTATAGCATTTATTTTAATAAAGTGGATTAAAAATTATTATTCTGATCACGTTACATGTATTCAGTCACCAATCGCAGACTGAGTAGATTACGGACAAAAATAATTATTAATATCCCCAAATGAAGCTATGTCAGGTTCAGAATCGTTTTAGTCGCAATACGAGATGCTAAAAAAATCAGTAGATCGACTATATTCTTCATAAAATGAGACTGAGCTGTATTAGTTACAAGGTGATACTTTTATACCCGGGAGTAACCTACGTCAGACCGTTTTTTTCTTAGAAACGCGCGATTTTAAAAATTAAACTAAAAATGCTTAAGAAAAGAAAGAGAGGAGAGAGGAAAAGTAGCCTTCCATAACTCTTCGAAAGTCGATTCAAAGCGAGCTAATGCCCTGTAGCAAATTACATTGCTGACCAGGTCCATGTGTCCGATTGGGTCCTCCACCGGGAGACCCGTAGGGAAAATGCGGCATCGGACAGCAAGCAGAGCATGGAGATTAGAATAATTAGTATCGAATAATGATAAGTGCCTAACATACTGTTTCATTATTATTTTGCTGGAATATTACATTAGTCTCATTTTTAATGCAAGTTTTAAATAATACAGTCCAGTCTTCATATGTATTATTTAAAGCCACAACACACAGTGACAGAGGAGAAAATTAATATAATAAATGAGTATCGAATAATAAGTGTATGTCGATATTAATGGTAGGTACAGAAATTTTGAGCCACATCTTGCAGGATTAGTGTTATTCCGAAAGATCTGTAGTGCTTGGCGATAATGTCCTGTAAACAAAATCTCGTTTTAACTATCACAGAACTTCCAGAGAAGCTTGGATTTGGTCATTTAATCTTTTATTATACCCATGTATTATCGTAAAAGTCAGCTAATTCATTCAGTGGGTTCCTCCCAGAAATTCTGAGTAGATACATGGATTTTAGAATTGAGGCCTTGCATATCTATCAGATAGATAAATTAAAGAAAAGTATATTTGCTATTGTATATCCCATTGCTATGGCTTGTAGGTAACAATAATATAGATAATATAAGTTAACAGTGATCGAAATCTATGAATTCTGGGAATTCTTAATAACACTTGCTATGGGTGAATGTATGTGTGATTGACTCATTGCCCCCGCATCTCTAGAATCTCAATCGAACCTTTATATTAATCAGTGATATGGCTTGTAGGTAACATGCATACTATTTCGATAATGTAAGTTAACCCTAATATCAGTTTGAGACACGTTTTTCTCTTGAATCTTTAGAATCTTTCGAATGTTTATATGAGCGAATGGCTCTTTGGAATCTTTTTATTATGACATTTATCTATCATTAAATAAAAATAAAAAAATAATAAAAAAACACAAGATTCGTTATTTTGTCCAATGTCAGATGCCCTTTCGTTGCAGCTGGACATTGATTCTTTGCGCAATTGGTCACTATTAAATCGTCTTCCATTAAGTATTGGTAAGTGTCAAACAATGACATTTTCTAGATCAATGGAGCCCATCATCTTTAATTACAGACTTGGGAACGTAACTCTTCCCAAGCAATCGTCTGTTAAAGAACTGGGTATTTTGTTTGATTCCAAGTTAAAACTTAATGTACATGTATCAGACGTATGTGTGAGATCATCAAGAATGTTGGGCTTTGTTTTCATCATCACATACGTAGACCTTTAGGCAAACGAGTGCTATACGATGCATTGGTTCGGAGCTTGCTTGAATCAGGTTCCTTTATAAGGGCGCCTTATGACGCCTCGAATTCCCTCAGATCAGAGAAGATACAGAAGAACTTTTTAAGGTATCTCTGCATAAGGGAGTTTGGATTCTATCCAAGTTTATACCCCAGCACACGGGTATAGAGCTGCCTAGGGTGTGTAACCCTCGAGAAATGAAGGTCGAATTACTTGGCAAAGCACTTCTTCAAGCTATTGGATGGCGCAGTACATAACCCCCTCGTACTGTGCGAGTTGCCCTTATGGACGCCACCTCACTACTATCGAGCATATTCACGTGTGCTTTTTCTTCCGCCAAATGTGAGGACAAGTGCTTTCAGAAACTCTCCGGTAACCAGAGCTATTACTCTGCTTAATCACTTGGTCGAATATGTAGATATATTCGATGTCACATATAGCCATTTTTTAGATATTTTATAATTCTTTTCTTAAAATTAATAGCAAAAATAACTTACAATATTATTTATTAAAAATATATTTAAAAATTAGAAGACAGCTAATTTTTTTTCTACTGTGTGTCGTGTCAAAATTATGTAAACTATGCAGTACATTATCCCAAATATAATGAACTAAGAAAATAAATAGTTATTTAATAAATCATAATAAATGTTTCAAATTTACTTTTTAAATATTTTTTAGAGGTTTACAGTTGAAATCTTATGTATGCAGATTTTCGTATTGAGATAAAATAGATCAGTGTCCCAATTAATTCAATAGCGCATCACCTTTCCAGATTCCCGATTACATATCCTTCCCCTTGCCGCCAGTTGTATCCCCGTCTATCATCTCTGATCCATCCGCGTGTGTACGCCTGTCCCGTCAACTGACAGATGTCCCGATAGTGCGGTATTGCTTTAACAATGCACTGACAGATTTCCAGCTGACATTTGAAATGATCTCAGGAAATTGGCAATTTGTGGTGCCAGTAGTGCACACTGGCTTGTTAACAATGACGTGCATTCGATCCCTGTTTACGTTAATGACGTGCAAATGGTGCGAATAAATAAGCGACCATGATGATGATGATCGCGACGATACGATACGCTACCCGCGAAACAATGGCGGGATATGCCCGAGGATCGATCCCGAAATGGCGCATTGTCCCGGGAAGTGGTCGTATGCAACACTGACGCCAATTTACCAATCCTCTGTATCAATAGCGTGTGACATTTCTATTAGTGTCAATTGTTGCAATCAGAACAATTGTCGATGGCGTATATCTAATCATATGCAAATTTGTTGCATTCCATGACGCAAATGCGCATCTAACTGCATGAATACTTAACACTGACTACCATTGATTAATAAACGAGCATATATACACATTTCTTTTAATTATCATTGAATATATTATCCAAGGCAAGTATTAATTAAAACAAATTACGGTTTCCTTTGCACATGAAGCGTACGAATTATTCGCAATCATCTCGATTTTGCATTAATATTAATTAAACGGTTAAACGATTGCGACTGCAATAGCATTGCGTTTTTATATGACACTGCTAATAAATTCTACACATTGTATGCATTTATTTATTTATATTAATGCCAAAAATAATTTTACGATGAATCGAATGCCAAATTTTATTGCTTTTTCGTTTCGCATGCTCTCTGGTCGCGCAAGTGTCCATATTTCAAAACCTGTAATATAAAGTTTAATATTCGTAAAAAAAAACGGTGTTCGTCTTTAGGGTTTTCGCGAATGGGATATATTCCTATAATTACATTGTGTCGTAAATCACAACTCCATTGCATGAAGATGCGGTGGAAAGAATATTGTGCTATGTTTATTGGTCGGAGCAGGGGTGGAGAACGAACTCGCTGTGATTTATATTTTACTTAAGTTTTGTGGTGTGAAGAAAACGCGGAATGGAGATAATCATAGATATTTTTTTTTATAAAAAATTTAGAAAGTGAGTATTTTCCCCCATTTCACTATATTCTGCAAGCAAACTCCGAAAAGGGCGTCGGAAAATATTTTATTTAAGATAATTTAAAATAAATATAAAATAAAATACTGCGTTTTATGTTATATTTAAATTTTATACTAAGCAAAAGCAATCAATTTGAAAAAAAAAAATAAAAAGAAATCAGAATAAATTGCAATGATCAACATTTTTGCACGTATAAGTTTTCATAAATTAAAATTAAGTAGACTTATTTAAGTAGTTTAATTAAAAAAACAGGTTCATACTAAAAACACCTTATATTTATTGACCAAAAATATTTTATTATAATCTTTAATAAATGTATAACGCCGTACTTAATATTAAAAAAAAACTTAAATGTAAAATTACAAGATAATGTTTTATATTATTTATTTTTGAATCGTTTTCAACTAGTTATAAAACTACGATTTTTTTTATAAACTACCCAAAAATCCTTTTAATTAACTACCTTTGAAAATCGAACTACAGAATTAAATTGAGCCTAATCCAGAATAATCTATGATCAGATTAAACTAAAAAATATATAACTTTCATAAATAATACCTCAAAATAATCAATTATCATAATTTGTATGGATTACATATATATTTTAAGATATTTCGGATTCAGAGATTTTTAATACAAAAATATACATACAGGCATAAAACGTTGCTTAATTCGTGTGCCCATGAACGCCATGGGCGCCGCACTGAAAGCGTTATTTTTTTATATATGTACCTCTAATAAATTTTTTTTCAAACCTAATATTAAAGTTGGTTAATGGAAACCATATTTTGTATTATCTGGTTAAAAAATTGTTCTAAGCTCATTTTTAAAATTTCCTGTTAGTTTTACATTTAAATATTTTAACAATGCCTAAAAATATTTTTTTTTAATTTGTTAAGTGTAGAATTGGAGATGGTAGTAGTGCCGATTAGGTTTCATCGGGGACCCCAAGTTTTTGATCGTTTTCGAATAACTCTTTTAATATAAATCCTACATTTCACAAACTTTTTGTATTTGTTTTAAAAAATCTATAGAAAAAATATTTTAAATAATCCTTTACTGTCTGCTATTGCGAAAAGTAATTAAAAACAATAATATTCGGGGCTGTTGCCAGGAGCGTGAGCGGGTGTTTACCGTTTACGAAAATTTCCGCACTAACGCGGGGCCGGGTCTTTGAGTGTTAATTGTAATTAAAAAAACAATAATAGTTTTCAGTTAGTTATAACATTAAAACGCATATTGCGTAAAAGCAATTAATGCAAAATATATTTTTTTATAGTAAAAAAATGTTTAAAACCAATATTTGCATATGTGGAAACCTCCTTAAAATAATTAAATTAATTAATCATTGAATAAATAAAAGCAACATTATTATTTCAAATGTTTAAATATTTGTAAATAAATAAATAATTTAATTAAACTTCGTTTTCATAATTTTATTGATGTAGTAAGTAAATTTTTTTTTTAAATTTATTTTATTTCTGCACGCCACTGCATCTAATGCACTTACAAAAGAGCCTCGGATGACCGTCTGTCTCACCTGACTCACCGCAATGCATCACCAACGGATTGGCCAGCTTATCACGTACACTTGCCCTGCCCCCCCATGCATCATCCTCATAGTCACAGGAGAAATTCGCATCTAAATAATTCCGCAGACCGCTCTCTTTGAAAAATGTGAAATGGCAACTTTAACACACAGACATCTGTTAAAACAAGACTACGCAAACAGGCTCCGCATTATTCACAACAATGCCGTATATAATCCACCGAATGAATTTCGCTCTATTAAATTTCTAAACAGATATCTTAATCCCATTATTTGACGATCGTATCCAGCGTTGCGTGGGTAATCCCCGGGCCGCGCAGTAATCTCGTCGAAGAATATACAAAGGATCAAAAAGTGTTTGGTCGTATACCTGCTGTCAAGGAGACGGCATAGTGGAGTCCTGGCCACTTATCTCCGTTGGTTTCCTCCATAATATCCTGATTTGAAGAAGGCTTTCAGGGTTTTGGGGAAGCTTCAAATGTCGTTGAGGATCTCGATGGATATTATTGTGCGAATTCCGAGAAACACGCATCAAAGTCGATGCTGAAAGCTTTCAAGGACGCCGAATTTATTTATTCCTGCCTAATATATATTTTTATATTAATACGGGAAATTGAATGAAATGTGGGGCAAAAAGGGATATATAAAATATCTAAACATTTATTATATACATAAAAAAATATCGCAAATACGTAGGATACAAGCAATGAAACTATAATTTAATTATTTTATTTGATTGCTCAATAAAAATTGGTCGTAAATATTTTTGCTGTCTGATGAAAATATTTTTGCCAATTAATCCTGTTTCATTTTTTATCGGCTTATTTTTTGTGTATAATGTGTAATAAAATTTTGTTGCATAATATTGTCGCTAGATGTAGCTAGCATATACGTATACATATGTGTATATAGTCCCAGGACAGGTTTTTGAAAACCATAAGAATTTTATTAAACTACTTATTAGAAACACATTTTAGAATTTAAAAAATAACACTTCTATTATTTTTTACAAACGCTTATCTGAGATTATGTGATAAAACTTTAATTCAACTTGTTAATCGTTTATTATATAATAATAATCGTCAATAATTATTTATAAAAAAAAATGCTTAGTTGTGTGAGATATAAAAAATTTAAATATCATGTCAACTATTTTTAGTTAAACTAATAATTCATAAAAAAATGAACTTAAATATTTGTATCATTTGTAAAACAAATAGTTTTTGTTATACATTCAGGAATAATCAGTTAAATATCAATTATCAATCTATAGTAGTCTTAAATAATATAAAAAATATTTATGAAGATTATGATTCGTTTATTTTTTTTAATACTAGCAATTTAAATAAGAAAATTATACTTAAACGTAATGATTTATTATTATCAATTATTGTGTGTTCTTAAATTCGGGAATCTTATGTATTTAATTTGTTTACCTATCCTATAAATATTTATTTCTCTCTATGAAATTATGAAAGCTATAGAAGTCTTATTTTTGATGAACTAATTATGAGTATTTTCGTTTTTTATTTGCGTTCAAAAAATCATAAATCATGTATTCTACATCTTTTTTTACAATCATTTTCCATCTGTTTTTTGTAATTCATTTGTTTTCCTCTTAAAAATATTGCAAGATCTAAAATAAATATAGTCGCGTGGGAAAATGTCCAGGGAATGAGTATGAAGTTCCCAAGAAAATCCATTGATATTTTGAGTTGTCCTGGCTTAAAATTACCCTGCTTTGATTTACAAGGGCTGATCTTTTTAAAGCAATAGCATCTTTTAAACGATCAAGCTAAGAACAATACGTATCTGTCGTTTTATATCTCATCAAATAGTTAACATTATAATCTTAGGTTGTAACACTACTCTTAGGGTAGGAGTTTGGGGATGATTTGCGCTCAACCACTGCCTCCTGCGTTTTGTGGTGACGTAAAAAATCCATTTCTCATCTCAACTAACAGCACGATTTAAAAATGATTCATTCTGTTCTGTAATCATAAATAATTGGTTTACTTCATTGACATTTAACACTTTCTTAGTTATCTGCATCTCTATAAATTGCATCACAATTGTTTTTAATTGCTATTATCATAAAATTAAACATAGCGCATCTGATTTTTTTAAACGTAACTGTCATTGCTGTTTAAGGTTTAAATATATGTTATTTTACAAAAGCTATAGGTTTAAACATAAGACCTGTAGAATGACCTGATATATCTCTACTTATTAACACATTGCCTACGGGAGACGTGGATTCCACGTCAAAAGCGTATTTGTTAGGTAACCGGGCAGCGTATAACACACGCTAGCCGACAAAATCAATTACGCCCGTTCCCAAAATGTATAGTGACTCCCGCTTTCGGATTTAATTTTTTTTTTATTAACTATACAGCAAATGTTGAAGTTCAAGTAATTTAATTTTCGGCTCAATATCTTTAATAATAAAATAGTTATGCCCCGCCCCAGCGCAAGTTTGACCGCAATTCGCCCCGTAGGCAATGTGTTAATACAATATGTATTTAGTCATTTTTAAAACATGTTTAGTATAACTCTAAATAAATGTTTAGGGGTTGATTCAAAAGAAAGCTATTTTAATGGTTTATTCAACCATTTTTAAAATAAATGAATTTATTGGAATTCATTTCATGGAAAAAATATATCACTCATTTTATATAATTTGAAATTAATGTTTAAGGGTTGATTGATGGATTCCTTAAAGAAGGCAATTTTAGGGGTTAATAATAAATTGATAAGTATGTACATATATCCTTATAAGACATATTTCTCGGAAATTATAGGTTGTACGGCTTCTGTATTTTAAAGGAGAACACCACATATTGTTAGCATAGGCCATAAAATGAATCATTTGCATAGGCCCCACCCACAAGATGGCCATACCGGAAGTCGCTTCCGGATTATGCACGCTTAATGACGAGCACAAGAAGCGACTATTCTTTATACGGATTCCCTTCGTCTAGAACTAATGTCCTAGATGACATGTGCCATCGAGGCCGCTGCCCCTCGCCACCATGCGAACGAATAGAAGAGGTCTATTTTTTTAATTCGAATTCATAGGCTCCCCCAAGGCGAACGGTTAACTACCGCGGGCCACTATCAGATTTGAATTAATTTATATGTGAGTCGCATTAAGAATTCCACATTTTTTTTATTGCTACCTCCAACATTTCTTAAATTCGTTGAATAAAATAAATGCCACCGCCGAAACAAGATGGCACCACGATAATAGCGGTTCAGGCGACCGTAAAGTTTTAAAGAGGCGAGCTTTTTAATTTATATATGGCCGTCATTGTGTATGGTATAATGATATTATAATGAAACTTTATGTCGGCCTTTCGGTGCCGAATCTCCAGTTTGTATTTGGTAAACTAATGTCGTCGTAAACTGTCCAAATATCAAACATAAACTGTATGTCCGGACACCCGGGTTACACAGGGGATACGTGCCCGGTATAAGGACCGGGACCTAATTTCGGATCGCTATTAATTCTCGTTTATTGATATAATATTAGTAATTTGGCAGTGCTGCCGTATCTGGTCGTGATTGATGAATATAACTTTTCGGGTCATAATAATCTGAGTGTATGGGGGATGGGGAGAGAGTTTCGGACGATGGGTTGTGATTAATATAGTTTAAATTACGACATTTCAAAATCCAAAAATTACAGTCAATTTCTAATCTATCAGAATCGAGACGGGGTTTTAAATAAAATTGAGATATTATTTATTCAACTGTTTGTTTGTTCAAATTAAAAATATTAACTTGTCTTTATCTGAATCTATTACCTACAGATTTAAAAAAGGTTTTAGTAATAAATATGTTCATTATTTATTTATCAGACTAAATAAAATTAATACTCTGAATATACAATTTAATTTTATTCAGTGTAACTAAATATTATCAACAATTTGAGTTAAAGTATCGTCGAAAATCATAGAAAAATACATTTTTTTCTGCTATAAGTAAATACAATATATTTATAATAATTATTCTAAGTAATTTTATCATCGTTGTTACTTTTATCCATTGCTGAAACCCAGCAAATTTTATAGCCATTAGGTTTGTTTTTTATGTTACACAATAGTTTCTATACATTATATTAATTTTCTATATAAATTGCATAATAACAAGGTGGAGTCCATGTTAAATTTTTATATTCCTTATTCAAAAAAACTAAACCTAATGCTTAAAAATATCACTTTGTCTTTATATTGGAATTATAAAGGATTTTTTCATTATAAAATTAATTAATATGACCTGACAAAAACTACAGTTTTATTATGATAAGCTGAAATTATTATAATAAGCAATTCATGGAAAAATACCAAAAAAATTGTATAGAGAAAACATATTTTTAGCACAATGAGACCTCAAACAGCTTCAATTACTCAATAAATTAATAATCTCGAATCGAATGTAATGTCAAAAAAGTTAAAACTCGATGCCATATAAAAATTTCTAGAAATATGATAGAAAGTTCTAGCTTTTTAAGAAGAATATAAAATGAATAATTGTTTTTTATTTAAATATGATATGAGATATGAATATTTTCGTCGGGTATATATTAAAATAATATTTAATAACGATCCTTTAAGCTCAAAGAACACGATTATGATGAAAATTCGATTATATGATCCTTCTTAAAACATTAGTCTCTTCATTTTATTATTTTTGAAAAACGCTTTTCTTAAATTTGATTCATATTCATATCGTAAACATGAAAACATGAAAGAAAATTGGCTCATATTCTCAGAGTTTGTTCCATGTGCCATTTATACATAACGTCGTTACTGTCATTTATTCATCATCTGTAGAGTACTTATGGTATTAAGAGGCAATAAACCACTTGCACAAAAATAATTGTTTAGTCGTAGTCAGAGATTAAGCAATCGATTTTATTGCGTCTTCGTTTTACCATATTTTAACACAATCCAATGAATATTTTACGAAAATTGAATAAAATTTTTTTTTTTGCAATTTTTTATCTTCATCGAAAGTGCGAATGGTTGTAAGTTGAGTTTGTCGTAAGTCGAAAACTGACTGTATACCAAAAAATCAACAACTTCGCAAGTTTTCGTGGGCCGTTTTTTATATTTCTGATTTTTAGTAAACATACTTTTTATGATCTCAATTATTTTAATTTGATCAATGACTAAAATGATATGTCTAAAATTGATGTACTAATTAATATTTAATAAACAAAATTTTATCGATTTATTAAGAGGAACAGTGTTAGAATAAATTGTAGATACCTTACTGATCTTCTCAATATTTCCCTAATTTTAAAGATTGCTTTCAAACTTGAATAATTTAATGTCGTTTTTAATTGTAATTAAAAAAAATAATAGTTTTCAATTAGTTCTAACATGAAAACGCATCCTGCGAAAAAGTAATCAATGCAAAATATATTTTTTAGTATTAAAAAAATGTTTAAAACCAATATTTACATATGTGAAAACCTCCTTAGAATTAATTTAATTAATTAATCATTAAATAAATAAAAGCGATATATAAAAGTATTTATGATTTGATTAACATTAAACATTTATTTCAAGAAATTAAAGTTAATACACATTGTGGTTTAAGGAAGAGCAGAATTTATTTTAAATAAAAATTTTCAGGTATTAAAATTCCGTTTAAAATCACATTTGTTTCGGAAACACGATATAAATTTGTGAAAGGGCATATAAAACGTTAGAATTTATCGCATCGCGGCCAGATAATGAGCCACGGAATTTTAGATGCCACTTCTTTGAAACGCCGTTCATTGTTTGGCTCCTCTTTGCTCAATTAAAAGAACCGATGGCCGATTAACATACGTTTTTTATGGAAGAAAACACACATACGCGAGTATTCGTATTTCTACTGATTGATATCAGCTGGGCCGGTGACCGAATGGAAAATTTATTCAAATTGCGCTTTGCTTCGCCTTTGACTGACACTGTGCCTACCGACCGACGGCCGAGATGGACTCTGGCCTTGTAAGCCACATATAATAATAATAAAATTTAATATTTGGCCGTAAAAGCCGAATTTATATCTCTGAGGCCTAATTTGAATAATGTGGAGTTTTTGGTATTCGGTGCACAATTCGTATTAGCGACGTTACATGGCTGAGGTTCAATATAAAAAAGATAATATATTCAACTTTCCCCCTTTTTATATAGAAAATGACGTGACGTGAAATATCTATTTTCTAATTTTTCAAACTTGTAACGCAAACTAATTCATCAATGCAAATATATACGGCCAGACGCAAAGTAATAAATAAAAAGGTTTCAATAACTTTCTAAATAATATAAAAATCACTACAGGATTTTTTTTGTCAAACAGAAGCAGAAAAACTAATTGTATACTACCTGTACAAATAATAAATCATGTACAAAGTTGCGAGTGAAATTTTTATATCAATTGAAAACAATCTCTCCATACAAATATTGCTTATTAAAAACATTCCAATATAAACTTTTAACTCTAATATTTAAATTAAAATTTCAGTATTAAGCGATGAATAGATAATAACCAAAATAAACATTGCAATTTTAAAGATAATGTATTTGTTAGATAGTGCAATATAATAGTTAAATAACTTATGAATAAATATTTGATATAAATAGCTTAACAAAATTTATTTACAATATCAAAAGCTAGAATTCAAACAGAAAAATCAAAAAGATCAATTCCATTGCTTATAGAGAATATAGTTTAACTTTTTTTTGTTTATTTACCTATGTATATTTATATTTCCCTTAGGTATAAATAGTTTTTTTATATATGCTATTGTAAACTGTTTCCAAATCCAATATGTTTTGTAAAATTCAATATTATTGTTTTAAATATTGTGCTGATAAACTAACAAAAATAACAAATTAAAAATCTTAACTTAGGTATACCCTTAATTCCTAAATATTTCTAGATTTAATTGGCAAGTGAATACATGTTTACAAAAAAAACAACGAGATATGTTTTATTGTAGCAGGGAGAAACAAAAACGTACAACGAGCAAAATAAAATAATAACACTCTTTAAATCGGCTTATTGAAAATCATCGAAAATAAGCCAAAAATAACCCTCAGAGTCAAAATATAATATAAGTTTTTTACACTAGTGGGAAACATAGTAGCAGTCGAATGAATTAGTTTTCCAAAAGGAATTCCATAAAAAAAATAGAATGAAAAATGTAAAGTAAATAAAAGAAATCTCGACACATATTTAGGATGCATCGGGTATATTGATTTTTCTTGAATTCTTTTAATATAAATCCTACATGCCACACACTTTTTATAGTTATTTAAAAAAGTCTAAATATTATAAATAATCATTGAGTAATATTATCTTCTTGATTTATGTCCAAAAAAAATTGTTAAGCATATTGTAACATAGACATATAAATGAAGCTGATTTTGCATTGTATTAGTTTTTTTTTAAATAGTTTTTGTTTAATTATCTAAAGCAGTAACACTCAATCTTTTTTTTAGATGATAGCTTATTTACGTATGGCGTAATATACTCCCTATGGCAGATTGATTTAACGTACCTAGTAATTATTATCATTTTTTTTTATTATAATAAAGTCGACCCTCCTATAATGTTTCCAGTAAATTGCTGTTTTTTACATAATTCTACTATTTTTAAGATCAATTTAGGTATTTTGTAAATTTATAATACATTGCCGAGCGAAATTAAAATCAATGCTCTTTGGTTGACAAGAAATTTTTTGTAAAAAGCAGCGATTTAGAAGAAACGCTATAGAAGGGCTGACTGTATATTCATCATTCATTCGCTGTAATATCGATAAGAAATGATTATGCTTAAAAATATTTGATATATTACATGATTACTGAAAATGCTTTCATGTTTAGCATAAGTTATTCATTTAAAAAAAAATACTAAAAGAGTCTAATTTTTTTTAATCATTATTTATACGATATCTTTTGGTCCTGGTAAAATCGTGTAGTATTTTTTTCTTGTGAGATAAATCTAAGCATCAAGAAGCTCGTCGAGGTTGTTGTCCAAAGTGTAGTGACCTATCCATGCCAAAGGGTTCAATAGTTCAATATCATTTATTATAAATCTAATGTGTCACAATTTTTTTGTATTTGTCTAAAAAAATGTAATGAATAAATATTATAAAAAATCATTGTACTTATACATTGTATTCTCTGCAAATGCAAAAAAATATAAAAATAACAATATTCGCTTCTGTTGCCAAGAGCGCGATGTTTTTTCTCGCTCGCATCCGGTACAATGTACTCTGATAGCCTTGTAAAAAATCCAAAATATCGACCAAATTTTAAAGCATATCATGAAAACCTGTTTTTATTCTTTTAATAACAAATAGCAAAAAAATGTCTTTTTTATTTAAAAACAGCAAAAGAATCAACAAGAATTCTCGTCTCATACGACTACACAAGAATTCCAGACTATGATAATTTCATATTAAAATAAAACGCTTATTTTCAATTTAACACAGTCAATTCTATTCATGTTACAGTATTATCATAATTTAAATGGCTAAAGAAAGATTGCATAATTTTTTTTGGGTTTTATTCGACTTATAGACGGAATTTTGCGATTTATCTAAATCGATGATATTTTACGAGCAAATCTTTGTCGCATTAAAAATCGATGTTATAAATATGAATCGCGATCTGGAGGGACACACGTGAGATTTTACAATAAATTCGCTTCGTAAAACTGAATCCGGTCGAATATTTTATTCATTCGACGGCGCAAGAAGCCATAAATGGCTTCGAGAATCTGAAGAACCCGGCTCGTTTGCCTAATATAAAAAACATTTATGTTTATTTTTACATCGGTTTTATACAATTTCCGTATCGATAATTTCACATTCGAAGATTTCCTAAGAGCGCATAAAACACGACATTTCCACGTGTAATGAACGATACCGCGAGATCCGTCCGACGATACGGGCGTATCGTTTTATTCGAGATCATATTACGGGGTCCTATTCGAAAATTATACGCCCGATTAAATTAAATCTATTTTACGGAGTCTGTTTACTTGAAAAATATCGCAATATTTTAACTATACGACCCATTTCGATACGTGTGGCCTATAAAATCGTGGATTTGAGCGGCGATTGTGATCTGGAAATGTGTTATTAAAAATATGGAGGCCGTAAATTATGGCTGTAAACAGCTACTTCCCCCTGTGAAGGGTATTAAAAAATATTTTTTTATTATATTCGTGATATGCCTAATCTGACATCGTTCCGTAGCATTTTTTTTTCAATAGAGAGTGTGGATAAAAAAATGTTGCACATTCATATTAATCATTTACTAATAAGATACTTCTGTGGACATATGCGTTTTTCATATGAAATTCAAGATCTGATAAAAAGTACTCATCTCATGAGCACAGAATCATATACCGCTTCAAGACGAAACAAAGAAACTCATTCGCACTTTAATTTAAATTATCATTGTTGTAGACCAGTGACGCCCAGTTTTTATTGAGATCGTCCATCCGAAGAACGATTGCACCCAGTTTCTGTAAATAATAGCTATGATACAATTTTTCCAAGGTCGACAACGACAAAAGGGATCTTTCCCCAGGGAGCGAGTCCAAATGCTCAATACCCGAGTACAGACAGTAATTTATTCGATTTCCAGGTACACCTGTCCTCGCATCGATCGACGTGTACTCCGGTCCGTACGAGGTGTCTCTTATCCGGCCACGAGATCTCTCGCCCCGGTGGGCCGGGCCCCCACGTCATCGGCGATACTTAATAGGCCCATTCGTCGGATAAACGAGCCGGACCCCGTCTACACATACAAATGAGGGACCCGAATAAACACCGGAGACAAACGTCCTTGCTCGTCCGTCGTCCGCACCCGCAAACGTTGCGGTCGGTCCCTGGACCGGCCCTAACGGAACGGATCCTGCCTTTATTTTATTTTGTTATTATCCGAAATGGGTCCGTGACTTGCACCCCAGGTCGGTCAACTGTCCGGTGCAAAATTTGGAACCATATTTATTATGTAAAAAAATGTTGTATACGATTTTATTGGCGATGCCGTAAAGCAACGGCTACACGTAAGTCTGAATTTGTACATATTGTAACCTTGAAACCATTATTCGTGATAAAAAATAATAGGCATGTAATGATTGTTCTGAAAGTATTCAATAAAAGCGTAGGGGGAGGATCTGACGAATTCCTAACATAAAAAAATATTTCCAGATAGATAAGGAATGGATTACAATTCGTCCTAAAAGAGCGTTTTAGAAGAAAAACGATTGTTAAGCGAATATGAAAACTGCCCCTTCTATGACAATGTAAAATCACTGCACTACATGATGATCTATATTCGGGCTCAACAGACTTCTTCTAGCGCGGATGTTAACAATTATTGACGTTCTGGCCAATACACTGATGATAATGGTGGGCTTGTGATTCACAAAATTCAATAAATACTTTAATTTGTGTTTTGACGCATTTTTGCTCAATTGTGGCATTTAATTCCTTCAGTGTTGTCAGTTTTTTGGCGTAAACTTTATCTTTAAGGCGTAAAGGTTTGATAAACGTGGTTAAATATAACAGAAGAATTCGTGACTCGTGGCGAGCCTTTAATCTCATTTTTTTCTATAGTTTTATAGTAAACGCATTGACACATTTATTGAAGAACAACATTTATAGACAGCTTTAAGGTTAAACATGTTATGAAAGATATGCGCGTAACGCGTGCAGACCCTGGCACTCTCTGCTTAGCGATCCATGGCAATGGCAGCACTAGTCCCAAGAGTATCTGGAGAGGAGTACTCCTCCAATGATCCTGAAGAGATGGCGGCTGAGGGTCCTTGTAACGGGGAATCAGTCTGTGGCGCTGTGTCGGGGATGCTGAGGTGGAGTCTGAACCTATTACGTCAGCGATTAAAAAGGTCAGCTTTCTGTAATCAATTAGTCGATGTGGTTTGCCATGTGGAAGAAAATAGGAAATATCCAGAGCCGTCATGGCGGCATCCGTGTCTAGCGCAACAAGATGGCGACTACATCTTTCAACCCTTGGCAGTGACGCCGATTATCACTTTGTTAGAGGGGATGATGTCACTTGATCCCGCTAGGGGCGCTATATGTCACTCATTATTATTAAACATATTCATATTAAAGTGCAGAAAATTATCTCGCACCATGAGTCGATTGTTATCGCGTGCCGGTATCAGACGTGGTAGCGATGCCGGTTGGGCACAATCATGGTTTCGTAGATTCTACGGATCTATGAGGAAGCAGGCCGCTATCCAGGCCAATTCAGTGACGTGTGTGCTGCCGGAGGTGCCCGTAGCACCCGATCAGACCGTAAATTAAATACGAATTGGCCCTAACCTTGTTATTATTGTTACAATCCGCGCGTGACAGCTCGGCTCCCGGACTTTTGGTTGGCGACCTGACCCTTATTCGAAGAGCCATAATAACCTAGAGAGCGTCTGTCACAGTCATGTCATCATGGTTGAGACGGAGGTGTCCTCCAGGTGGCAAAGACCCGCCTCAGGTTTATAAGGGCACTTAAATATTTAAATAAATAACTGAAAAAAAAAATTGGAATTGGTGAATGTGGCATTTCCACAAAAAAAGACTCAGCGGCGTTAGTTCCAGGGAAAGGGTAGGGTATTCTTTGAAACCTCTTTATCCAAACCAACTGTTTGGATGATTTTTATCAAGATATCCAATTATATCATGATGATAGTGTGAAGGTAATTCGTCCTGTTAAAAATAAATAGATATAAAACAGATTTTTGTAGAAAATTCAAGTAATTGGCACTAGTGTATAAATTTTTTTGGACACGCCGTATATATTTAACAAATCGTGGTGCTACTAAATACAGATAAAATCTAAGAACATATGATATAAATTAGCCATAGTAGAATTCGAACACATATTTTTAATAATAAAAGTTTTTAGGTTTCTAAGGTTGTCAAGAATGGAATTTGTAGTATGGGATATTGATAGCTTCTTATTTTTGTTTTTATTAACAATCAAGCAAACATTTTTTTTTATTCTGAAGCATTTTTGCGCTTTGAAAAATATTAAATGTTATTTTTTTATAATTTTTGCTTGATGATGTAAATGTCAGAAATACATCAAACTATTACATACCCATATATAGATTTACTTGGTTATAATAACCGTGTTATTTGAATAAAACTGCGTAAAAAAGTCGAAGAGCAAATAAATTTTTACTCAAATGTAAGGGAATAATTGACGAAATAAACATAACCAGGTTTTTAATTGCAACGAAACTGGATTATACTGAGAGAAAATTCCTAGCAGGACTTATTTATCTAAATCTCAAAAAGAATGCCAGTGACTTTAAGACGGCAAAAGATCAAGTGACGATATTATTATGCAGTTATCCCTCCGATGACCGAATTATTTAAATATCGATGGTCATCGAGCTCTCTAGCCAAGATCCTTGAAGGATATAAGGATGAACTATATTCTTGTATATTGGAGGGCCAATAAGAAATCTTGGATGAAGACATTAACTTTTTAAGTATGTTTTTACTAGTGTTTTGTTCTTTCTATAAACAGAAAGGTACAAGTTTAAAAATCTTCCATTTAAATTACTCATGTTTTTGAATAACACGCTTGGTCTTTCATACAATATACAACATCCTAATGTTAATGTTATGTTTTTACCACTAAATACTACATCAATAATCCAACCATCTCTACTTTTAAAGGATATTAAACATATTTTCACGGAGATGATTTTGAAAATAAAATACATTTTTTATTGTACGGTACTGGGTACGGATTAATAATTTTGTATGAGCTCCAAGTCTTTTTTTGTGCGGTTTTCATATACGAGGCGTTTTCGTGGAACTTATCAACCCTCGCAAATCGAGGGATTACGTGGAAATACAGCATCTCAGACTGCTAGAAAAAAGAAAAATGTTGTATTTGATCTAATATTAACAAAATATACAGCAGAGAGTATCAAATGTATTTGTGAAGTTTCGATCTGGTAACTATGGACCCACAAATGAGTTATGTAATCGGCTAGAATCAAGCGTGGATAATGATGAAATAAACGTAATTATCGAGATAGATCCATCTCAAAGCCCACATGAATTATCGTTTATGTTTAATGTAAGCAAGAAAACAACATTCACTCACCTAGCTGAAATAGGCTAAATAAAACAGTTGGATATGTAGTTTCAACTACAACTGAATAAGAACATGAACAGCAGTTTTTTAAGCTTGAATGATCCTGCTTTCTCGTCATAAAAAATATTAATTATTAATTTTAATAAAATATTTAATAAAGTATTACCGATAAGCTAGATTATTTAAAAAATAGCTCAAGAGATTCGAATACTACATCAAAAATTAGATATCTCTAATCATAATAAATTATTGATCATTTCTGATATATAGCATTCTTTACGACCGGTAAATCTAACGTCATCATCTCCAAATTGGGCCCGGAACTTTCACTCTCGTGATTTTAATGTCCCATTATTTTGTCATAACACAATCAAAATTTATAACATTCAATCCGATGCGCCAATAAATTACACGTGAAAATTTCCAAATATTCACCTGATTGAATTTAATTTCAATCGCTGCCCCTAAAAGCCGGCGAGCTCCGGGCCAAAACTTTGTTTTTATCACCGATCCATAAAAGAAACTAGGCAATTCAACATTATATTTATTGCCATATATATAAGTTGAGCATCATTTTATAATTACATGAGCCTCGGGGTGAATTCCGATAAGGCCAACATTTATTTTATATAATTATACGCCCAAACGTTTGTGAATTGCTCTTTATGTACCGACTTTCGATTATTCAGAGAGCCACCAACAATATCTCTCTTGCGCATGCGTCCATCGTTGAGAAATGGTGAAAGGATCTTCGGAACATCGCGACCCAATTGGGTTCAACATAATCAGATGAGTCTTTTTTTATTATATTTTATACAGCCGCACGCACTGTGTTGAAAGTGAATATCTTCAGCTCGATCGATGCCTTATTTATACCTGAGAAGGGTGACCATGATGGATTTTACTGTAGAATATATTCAACTGGTTAACTTATTATTGTATTAATTGTAACAGTCTGTCGATGATTTTTCGGGACTATAAAAAATAATGTGGCTCTCCAGATAATCCTGTAAAATTTTTTAGCTAGTTCAATAGTAGAGGGACCGGAAAGAAATCGTATAATTGTCTGTAGCAAAAAATGTATTTTATTGTTCAAACAACACATCAGACATTAAATGCTGCTATTTTACGACCAAGGCTCGAACACTAGCCAGGCTACTACGTCCATTACCATCAACTGCTAACGGGATTAGATGCCATAATATGACGAAATCAGGACTATAGTTGATTAGATATTCTATATATGAGGAATTATATTACAAATATCGCATCTCCGTGGTCTACAAAATAGTTCGCATCGAATAGAATTATCATCATCATCATAGGCGAAACAGCCCTATTGTAGATCCCTGGCCTCATCCAACACCCTTCTCTATTATATCCGATCTGCCGCTTGTCGCTCAGTCTTCCGGTAAGTCTAAATGATATAGAGTCAATCTGTACATAGTCCAACCACATCAGCCTTGGTCTTCCTTTCCTCCAGGGACAAGAATTCTTGCTAACCTCAAGCCTTTTATACAGCTGATTTTCCCGGGTCCTTGATATGTTGATCGGCCAAATATTCGTCTCAGAATCCTCCTCTCCAGGATATCCAGTTGTCGCTCATCTAGTTTTGTCAAAACCCAATATTCAGACCCGTAGTTATATATTAGCCTTATTTAAGGAATCTCGACCGTAGATGCTGTTGAAGTTCAAAGTAACACCGGTTTTCCAGCATTGCTCTTCTTTGTACATCCATATTTGTTTCTTTATTAATAATATATGTAATAAGTAAGTTGAGATATGTGAAATTCTAGATGCCCTTGAATCTGTACTCTTTGACTCCTTGGCATTTGAGCATGGATTTTGTTTTGGTCTCTTTGATTCTCAGTCCCCCGAGAAATGCTGCTCTCATTATTCACTGGCATGCTTTCTTGAAAACTGCCTGACATTAGGTTGACTGCCCCACAAAATTAAAATTCCTAAGGACAATACATGCCCTCACCATTTAAAAAACCTATGCCAAACATCAGGAGTGAAGCCGAAAGATTCTATCATCCATCGGACAATCGGATCTGATCTTATAATTATCTTTTCAGATCCATGAAGTATACCCTAAGAGAAAAAAGTTTTCAAAATACGGCATAGGTTAAAAACTATTTGAACCATTATTTTGATTCAATCCCAATATTTTTAACCTAGGCGTACCAATGGGGTCTAATAGGGATCCCAAATTTTTGTTTTTTCTTGAATTTTTTTGCATTTGTCTAATAAAAGTCTGCAGTATAAATACTATATATGTATAATCATTGTCTTTTATTGTCCGCAATTACGAAAAAAATTAGAACAGACGCGGTGTTTTCTCTCGCTCGCATCCGGTACGATGTGAAAGTGAGAGTAAAACCGTACTAGTAACATGTGATCTTTGAAACGGGGCGTGTTTTAGTCTGCAGCACACTTACGCATCATATTGATTAGTAAAAAAATCCAAAATATCGACAAAATTATGAAGCATAGCTTGAATAATTATTTTATTTAATTTCTATTTAAAGTCAAGATCTATTTTCCATAGTAAATAGACCCCATCGGGCGACGCGGTTGGTATCGAACTGTCATTCTGGATCGGTTGCTAGTGATGCAAAGGGATTCTTATATTCTCCTTGTGCACTCACAAAAGTAAGACCATGTGGTATTATATCCATTGATAACAGCCATTCCCTCCTAAACGGCAATACAAATGAGGTAGAGAGAGACAAAGAGTATGGCGCAGTTCCCATCGTAATACATCGCTGACTGCTTTACTTCAAAATTCTTTTACAACGCATTTTATTGAAATTTAGTTCGATAAATATATTTTATTTCCGGGTCCAATAATAAAATTTGAGAGACAAATTCAGTAGCTGCGAGCTATCGTTTGGTAACTACTGATCTAGAGAGTTATTCTACACTATTTGTACTATTTTACGTTTTATATATTATATTTACCACTAACAAAAATGCTGAAAATCAAAGAGTCGTACTTGTTGTATATTTAATTGTTTAAATCTAATACCTTTTGCCATATTTTTGCCAGTTCTTTGCTGGCAAAAAAACTGATAATGGGGATTTTTGAACTCCTATTAGTGGTGTTATTGTTGGGTGTGCTGAATGCGGAAAAAAATATAGTTTTTTTTTTAATGAATTTTATTATTATTTTACATTAATTCTATTCTTCGTTTTTGCGAAATAAGTTTTTCAATGGAACTATCTATTTTAGTTTAATAAGTATTTTTTTCTCCATTGACTTGAAATTATTGTATAAATAATAATAAAATTCATTAAAAAAAAAACTTGTATTATTTTTCCACATTCAGCACACCCAACATCAAGTCCACCGTACGCCACTGACTCCTAATAACTCTATAACTCACATCCTTTTTGAGTTTGTCGACTACTGCTCTAGATGGCTAGCTAGCTAATAAAACACAATAAACAATCTTAATAAATTAAAATAATACGTTCATTTTCCTGGAATGTTTTCCTTGAATAAATCCTGTTGACGTATTTACTCGAATCTGATAGGGAAATTCTATTGGACTTATTTTTTCACCCACTATCTGTGTTAAATCAATTACCTTTCACAAAAATATAAATATTTATGAAAATAATTTCATTGTTTCATTATCCACCTCCGCATAGGGGAGACTTAAACGCGCGCGTGTATCACGCACGAAACCTCATTGAACCTCGTGAGCACGCAACTCTCCATTGGGTCAAGAATGCTCGAAAATATTCAAAAATTACACGCCACATGTGAATACAGTCGACTTGAGTTAGATAAAAAAAATTGAGGAAGTACACAGATAGGCAAAATGGAAAAATTAAATAATTTCATACAATCACAAAAGCGTGAACCAAACAATTATTATAATCAGCCTAATTAAGATTTTGAGATTGCGGCAGCGGTCGCAATTATGAAATTGTTGGTATGATTAAACTTTTTTCTTGTCCCCTCTATCGGCGCGTCTTTTGTTTCAATCAAGGAATCCGACACGGAAAAAATGTATGAAAAAAATCTGAGAATATCCGATTGAATGAATTTAATCATACAGCGGAAATCAACGGGGTATTTTAAAAATTCATTGTAAATATTGGAAAAAACACACTAATTAAATAACAATATAAGGCAAACATTAAAAAGGAATCTCGATTCCTTGGCCTCTCTACGTTTATTGTGCAAAATTTGTTGATAACTGTCAAGTAATGTATTAATATTCATCGAACTCTTCTAATAACTCCATGCATTGGATTTTACACTCAGCTTTCGCACGTGAACAGGTTAGAATACATAATTTTTTAGGAACCTATGGCAGTCCGTTTCCTGCAGCTCTTTGGTTGAGGTTCATTTTGTGATCTTACCCAAGTCTGAACATGATCTACAGCAACACCTTCGATGCCTCTGGATATGGCTATTAGACTGAATTATTCATTGATATTTTGATAATAATCATTTTCATAATTTTACTGAACAACCTTTTCCAAACACCCTTCATACACGACTGGGTGACTTCATTCCAAGCTTCGTAGATGTTTCTAATAGGTTTCATAATATTGAATTGTTTCCACCAAGCTTGCAAGACATCTTTATCACACTATCAGTTTCTTCAATGAGTTGGCTCATCGTTTTTATTAAATAATAGGCTTTGTAAGATGTAATAAATTTTATGACATCCATGCTTTGCGATTATTTCGCCAAAAAACTGGTAAATTATTTTTAGAATAATCTTTTAAGGCACGAGGAGTTTCTGAACAATACATTTTAATTTTGATTTTCCGAATGCATTTCCGCCGAGAAAAGCTAGACGATCATTAGATGATTAAAATCCAGGAGCAGGTTTCTCATCTACGGAAATAAACGTATGTGTACACACATAAAAAAATAAATTTGGAGGATAATTTCCCCTTTCCACAATTTTACGGAACTCTATTAGATATTTTTCAGCTGATTCTACGTATGCACTAGCCGTTTAGACAATTATTTTAAGGCTATGCAACTTCTTTTCCTCCATGTCGAGATTTTAATGATCCCAAAGACTACGTGAATTATTCATTATGATTAGGGTACTAATTAGCATGTGGTTTTGATTTAGGTCCTCTATCCATTTTCTTGATAAATTTTTCATTTCCATCATCGAAAAACTTCTGGTTCGTGAAACATGAACTGTATATGAAAATGCCTGAACGTTATTTCACCCAAATAAAATTGAAAAAATATTTTTTTAATGCGTTGATAAAATCCAGCTCGACCTTTTGCTCAAATCTGATGAAAGTTATTATTAATACTCGATGATTACGGTACAAAATAAGTTCTGATAATATACATGATAACACAGATTTAACGAAAATCTCTCTGCATTTTAATTGTTTCATCATCGAATATGTTTAAATATATTTTATAATTAATGTCAATGTCTTATTCTGCAATACCACAAATGCCACGATTGCACCTGTACAGAAACGAATGTTAAAATTAGACTGTGATTCACTATGATGGAATTCAAGCTCATGTTTAAAAATGGAATTATGCCCTAGTTAAATCGGTTCTATCAACTGAAATTTGTCGGATAATTGAGCAAGAAAATCAGCAACAATAAGCGGCATCAGTTGTAATAGGTAATATTATTTAGCTACGTATTTTTATTTATTATTGCGGTAGATTCCATGTGTTTTTGTATTTATTTTTAATTAAGTTTATCACTAGAGATACGTGATTATCGCATTTTGCGATAAATACTATATAGAAGCGATAGAATCGATAAATGCGATATAATTGCGAAATTTTGAAAATTGCGAATAGATGCGAAATTTTCCATATATCGATTTTCTTGAAGAATGACTAAAGAGAATCCTCCCAGACTCTATGGTCAACTCTTGTATATTGTCTATAATGCCACATACTTAGGTTGGTACTGGTTTTGTGATATAAAAAGTGTAGCAAAAAATACAAATACATAAAAATTCAATGCAAAAATTTCGATATGATCATTATTAATTTAATTCATAAATTAGAAGGATCTTCGTACCCCTTTTCCCATTTATTATGGGATGAAATTATGGGAATAAAAAAATCTCTCGGTTATAATATAGGTGGCATTTTGCCTATGGAAACCCAGAAGCTACTTCTTGAAACAGACGAACACACCAAACTAGTAGGCATATTGAGGGCCTTAAAAGCTATTTTACTAGCATTAAAGACGAAACTTACACACAAAAATATGCACCTTACTGATTTGCGTAATTTTCTAAATATAAATCAATTTAAAATTTTGAAATGTTTTTTATCTAGCCCGGAATCTGCGTTTTCTTTCCAATTGCGTTTTTTTATCGGTCCCATCTAAAACAGAGAACCGGGATTTTAGTGTATATGTATATGATGGAATCGTTTCATTGTAAATTTAACCTTGAATTATTCAATACAAAAATCTATTTTCGACATATTAAAATAGTAATTAATATATCATTCGTTTTTAACTCTCTCGGTCGCCATCTATTGAGCCATCACGATGATGCATTAACCATTTACCCATTCAAAATCTTTAATGATGCTACCTTTGTATCGCGGACAGAACAACAAAAAAATGCGGGAATTACCATAGAATTTTACCATACAGAAAAAATAAACTATCCGTTAAAGACAATGCGTCATTTGTGACATAGGCATTTGAACCGGCGACATTTCTCATATAGCCACGAACTTGACCGGCCCGTGATATATTTCGAATCGCTGCCATCCGACTAGTCAATAACGCGGACATCCACGTTGTTTATGGCCATTAACAATATTTACGGAAAGAGCTGCCCACGGCTCCTCCGCGACGGCCACCGAAAATTTATACGCGTCCATAAAATACGCTTGTTGCGAAAGGTGACTTCATCCTCGCGGACGAGGGCGAGGGCCGCCGCTATCCAGCATCTTCCGGTCCGCCAAAATCGATATGCGCCTCGGTAATCCTGATTAATCGGCCAATTGCATGCTCAAAATCTATAATTTGTCACGAGGCTCACAACCGATTGTGTGGCGCGATAAAAAATTGTATTGGTTCGTTAGCGTGGGACTGGTTTTATCGGCGCGTCGGAATTTGTCGTAACGCCCGTTACGGATATGTTTATTGTTTGAGACAGACTCGTTAATCCGACGTCGTTACGTTTGATGTGTTTCATATTTGACGGGCGTTGTAAAATTCGAACGGGGAATTCGACGATTCGACGCTCGAAGCCGAGTTCATAAACCAGAAAAGTCATTCAATCATATGAATTTCATCATGGACAGAATACCGAGAAATTCTCTATAATAATACAAACAGAAAAAGTGAATTATTCAGACTCGTGGGATGAAAATAAAATAGCAAACGAAAGTCAATGCGAATATTTTGATATCCAGTCTGCCGCCTAGTCGTTCCATTTTCCGGCGAGTTTCAATGATGCAATGTCCATCTGCTCACAGTCCAACCACCTCAGCCTTGGTCTTCCTTTCCTCCGGGGACAGGAAGGCATGTTAACACTCAAGCACCCGCTGTTTTCAGGCGAAACTTACACCCAAACCCGCATCT
>JAGXCT010034054.1:31029-57591 GCA_022495035.1 Philopotamus ludificatus
TCATTCCCCTTGCATCTTTAGAATCTTTATATGAGTGAATGGCGCTTTGGAATCTCTGTGACAATTATGCAATCCATCCATCGTAGTCATATAAATAAATAAATTAAAAAATAGATTGTCCTTGGTTAATTCGCTCATCTCCGAATAATTCCTCAATACAAATACGAAAACATTTCCTAAGAAATTCGTCATATTTAAAATATCAGCGATTGCAAAATCCTGTAATTTTCGTGAGTATATCAACGAAAAATATCTTTAGAATCAGATATTATATTAATCCTATTTCCATCTAGGACACGACTGCTTCAGACTTACACAGTCCGTGAAATTAAATAATTCCTATCATTTTTCGATCAAATCTTCGATATTACTGATTTGATTTAGATTCAACGTGGGCCGTTTTCAATGTCCATCCATCCATTTATAATTGGGGTCCGTTTCTTCTCCACCCTCCATTGGCTCTTTTAATTAAGCAGCGGGCACAAATACCGCGACCGCCTTGCCGGGGATATATTTCGCCATTGTTCACCGTCCGACGTTGTTTCCCTTGTCGACCGAGGATCGGCTGATTGGAACAACATTTTTTTCGTGTCGGACATTCTTGGATTACGTATATTGTCGGCCATCCAGTCCGCGTATAATTTGATAGACAAGCGTGCGATACTTAAAGGCGCCGACCGTCGTAATTTGTTGGTTATCTTCACCTAATTGTGTTCATAGAACCGAACCACTTGCGTGCAGCAACTGGAACCTGGGCGGAAAGCTTTTGACAACGACAAAAAAAATATCCAGTAAATCCATGATAAATCCATCAGATGCACATATCGATTAGCACAATCGCCGTTAATTATACTATAAAAAATATAAGGAATAAACAGGATGAATATATTTCATTTAATTGCTCGTAGCTAATTTTATAGTTTTACTACTGCAATTTAAGAACGGCTTCTTCCCCTTCAAATAGCCTGATTACGCTTAGAATCTGACATTAATGGAATACATGAGTTATGATCGGATTGATGTACATTTAATTGGATGCTAGACTAAAAAAAAATATCATTACATCTCCTAGTTGCAAACTGAGTAAATAAGATTTTTTTCATTGAATTTTTTGATTTGTACAAAGATGCATGTATAAAGAATTGGAACGAATCGCCGAAATCGATTGTGGCCATGTCCGATTCAAAGCTCGATTCCGTGTATATGCTTTCTCACAAAACCCATAAATGTGACGAAAAGCCCAACATTGCCATCTAAGAATTCCATTTCACATCATTTTTTTATACATTCGAACGAAATTCCTCTTGAAATAAGAGTGACTCCCTGGTTTACTTTTCTATTCCGTGCATTAATTTGCTTGCTTTTCTAGCGGAAGGTATCGATTACCACCCGTGGCGTTTGATGATAAATGAAGAGCTGATCACAATGCGATGCTATTTTACCGGTAAAAAATGCTATTTCCGTTACCGAGAAATAACGAAACGTCTCTCTTTGATGAAGCTGGCGCAAAAAAAGAATTCGTTTTACCAAGGATCCGAAATTTGATATCAGATTTAAATTAGATCGTATCTGTGGTGCTTCACGGAAATGAAATTCGTCGATCGTGATTCCGCTCGATTCTCGAAAATCGCTATTGACGCTCGCCGTAATTCTTTTATCGTAGATTCGATTCCGAGAATTTTATATGGGCTATGTTGTAGAACATCGCTAGGTCATGATCGTACCAAACAAATGTTCTTGTAATGAAATTGTGAGGTGCGTAGATTTCGAGATATGGTTTTTTTTATGAATTGTTAACGGGACGGACTCGATTTTATCTCGAAGACCCTCGATTATGGTCATTAGTCAGATTCAGAAAAAAAACTGTAGAGAATTAAAATCATCCATGGGGAAATTTTTAAGAAATAAACTTGAATTAATTGTTTTAAAACGGCTATTGTCGAAAATATACTTAATAAAATTATTGTCGAAGTTTATTGCGCAGTTATCACATTAAAAATACATAAATTTTGGTCACGATCATATAAACCACCATAAACCAGTGTCATGGTTTGTAGGGTACAACAATCTGCTATGCCAGGGTTTCCCAAACTTTTTCAGCGACGGAACACTTGACAAATACGAAAATTTTGGCGGAACACTTTTATAAATACAGTGGGACCAGTTTTTTACATTTTTAAAGGAACTGATAAAAAAAAACCTAATTAGTGGGAAAACGTAAATTCGGGGTACTAAATACAGTAGAACCAGTTTTTTGCATTTTTGAAGGAACTGATAAAAAAAAGTATAATATATATTGAAAAATATTCAATTGTTTAACATAATTTTTAAAAGGGTGGGGGCATTTGATTTGTAAAAACTTGTATTTGATTTGTAAAAGGATGCATTTAATTTGCAAAAGGATGCATTTGATATGCAAACGGGTGTATTTGACGTAAAAAAACAGTATTAAAAATTGTAATACTTTTTCCTTGTAATGATAAGTTAACATCATTGCACTTTGTAAAATTATCCGTCAGATATACAAGATGTATCAACCAGGAAGGATTTGTTAAAAATTTGAAAGACTAATAATTCTTTTCGAAGTTCATAAAGTCTTAATAGTGCTTTTCCTCTGGATAGTCATCTCACTTCAGTATGTAATAAAAGTACTTCATGTTCAGTACCCATTTCATCGCACAAAATTGTAAATAATCTGGATTGAAGTGGTCTAGATTTTACATAGTTTATCATTTTCACGGCTTCATCAGCTGTTGAATTTTTTTTAGTAGCCTGCTCATTAGAACCTTGCCTGACACCGTAATAATATGCTTTCGTACATGGCTTAATGAGTGTCTCTCCAATTGGATGAGCTTCACGATTAAGTGCAATACGATAACTCACGCGATAAGACGCTTCTATTGCATTTTCATTTGCAGTTTTAGCCATTGTAATCATTTAAAACTTAGACTTAGTGAGTCACGTGGTCTCTTAAAAAATTGCATGTCTTTTCCATGTAATCAGAGTGTCGTTTCGAAGTGCCTGCGAAGTTTAGCTGGAGCCAAGGAACTGTTTGCGAGTATTTTTTGACACAAAACCCACATTGCATCAGAATTGCCAACATACGTAAATCCAAAATTCAAATAACTTTCATCGTTCTTCCGTTTTGGTCTGTTCATAGATGACACTTGTTCTTCAATATTCGATTTTGAAGAAATCACAGTATTTGGATTATTTTCTTCTTCGATGATAGACGTATCAGAAGAATTTTTGTTAAATATCTATTTTGGGTCCGCGGAACACCAGTGTTCCGCGGACCTGTGCTATGCTATTGCAAGTTAACTGCAACTTAGTCGAGTTAGTACTGGGATAGATCAACCAATCCACGACGATGCTATTAATTCTAGAAATTCTTTTGATAATGGCTAGGGGGTGATTGGGTGTAATACAACCCACCACCATCTATAGGGATAATAAAAATTTAAAAGACATGAATAAAAACGAGCCCGTAAATATAATAATAACCTGCCGTAGTCCATGCTGAAATTAGATTCTCCGGAAAGAATTAAAGGAGGCAACGAAATCAATAAACTACGTCAAAAATATTTTCACACGTATTTTCATTCTCAACATTATTTTGTGAAGTTGCAGTCTTTGATCAAAAAGTTCTCTTCACCTCTTGGATTCGGTTAATCAGGACAGTTGGCTATTACGACTAAATCCCAAGGAATTAATAGAAAATTATTTAGGTTATTTGAGACATAATTCCGTTTATTTCGGACATTCAATTTAATATTTGTAATTCAATGCGCTTTTACTACGTCTTTTAAGGCAAGCTATTGAGTTTGAGCAGTGAAATACTTGCCGCGAATAAGGTGGTAACTAACATTTTTTGAAAACCTAGCTTTTTGTGGAATAACGTGCTTGATGGTTATGTTATTCGTCCCAATTAATAATATATTTCATTTCTACTGGTAAGCCAACGTTGTCGTTTGATTGTTGGGTATGCTCGGTGGAATAACGTGGTTTCAAGTGTCAACATGTAAGGAGAGGCATTGGGCTTGTTCATTTTATTCTTAAAGATAAAAGAAAATAAAATATATGACATAAAAAATAAAGCCAAAAAAACTTACAAAGATGTTGACACAATAGAATGGATTTCCTTCCGATATACCGTGGAATAACGTTGTAACTGCATTCGCGGATCTCGTTATTCGATATTTTCATAGTGTTTTTCAAGTTATTTTGTTGTTTGATGCGCATATTCAGTTATTCAATTGACTGGTTTTTACTTAATTCTGTGAATCTGGCTTTGGCAAGAATAAGTATTTTTTTTCTAACATCGAAGGATGTCACTCAAAATGTTCTTGACTTAGTTTAAACATCCAAGAGCTAAGAGGTCGTTTATCTCGACGTAAGACGATATATCAACTGATCACAGTAGTAAATTTTTCGTCTCTTAATTATTTTTACTTTAGTTATTAGGTTATTTTAATTCATCAATGAGCTCACTTAAAAATGTGTGATTCTATCCTCCATTCGAACAACAGAAACGTCATATATGATACGTACATACAAATCTCAAAGCCTTTAACATGCTTGATCCTATTTTCTGATAACCATTCTTATTATTTCTTCATCAGGGAAAATGTCATCAGAGGCTTTTAGATTTAAATTGAATTATTATTATATAAAATGTTGTTTCTTCAAATGCTTTGTGCAACGACAACTACTTTCTTCTTAATCACCGTTTACCTTCCATTTTTACCTCTGCAATGGTCAGCAGGTCCACGAAAGATGTGTACAAAGTATTCGGTTTTATTCAGCTATGTTCGAATAATTTAGAATGTAAAATCCCACTTTATTGTATACAAAGAAGATAGTGATGATTAAAAAGAGTTACTATTCCAGAAGAAAGCTATTGTTTTACAGCACTTCTCGTCTCTTCTTACACACTCACTCCATAAACGGATCAGCTTAATACCGATGTGAGATGCAAAGACTGTCGTCTTTGCAGATGATTGAGCTCCATCTGCGTCAATATTCCTTTTGAAATGTTATTATACGACAAAGATGATTGGATTGTTTATTGGTTTTGATCGGTTGCTTTACATTTTTGGACCCTCGACGTGTGTTTCTGAATGAATTGATTCTTCCGTGGTCCGGTCCGCTCGCCCAACTGCCGCTGACCACGATCACCGTGCTTTTTTTCATCGTTTTCCATTGTCTTGCAACATTCAAACTGTCATTTCTGGGGATTAATTTCGGTCGTCCGGACGCCGGTCGGTGGTCCGGCAGCGTGAGCCATGACTCGGTCCAGCCCGGGACTCGAGAGTGGGTGGCTTTGCGCCACAATGGCCACGGGGAAGATGATTAATGTCCGTGTAATGCGGACAATATTATGATCTTGTTTTGTTCGTTTCGTTCATTGGCTGCTAAACACGTATATGCACGTTTACGTGTTTATTGCTCGTGTGCAGCGAGCGGACATCTGCTGCTGCCGGTGCCGGATGACGAATCTGCCGCCGCCGCTCAGGTGGCGCAGCCAGCATCACGTGGGACGATGCTCTGTCGTAAATGTTACGGGGTGTCGTGAGCGATCTCTTGCATTGTACGAAAGAAGACGTGATATCGAAACGAAACAATCTGCAATTAGTATAAGCTAGTCGTTGACGACTTCTTCTTGATTCTCTGTTCCCATCGCATGGCGCCAGGTTTCATCATCAATCGCCTCTGTCACTAGTTGTGCCTACCGTTTTATAGACCTCCCTCTCCGCTGCCTCCCGGAACTGCCTTCCGCAGAACCTGCTTTCCCACATCTCTCACTATTCACTTCTCCGGTATACTCGTGCATGAGTCTTCTTCAAGCTCTGCCATCTGTGTTTGTTTTGGATATTTATCATTTAATTTAAATCGGATATAATCATGTTACTGCAATTTTTATTTAATTTAATAATCTATCGGACTACAGCATACATTCGTGGTAGATTGATTTGACGCTTTTAGAAATTATCATCATCGACAAAGAAAAAAATCGCAAATCATAAGTAGTTTTGATTATCTATATAATTACTGACTTAGTTCAGGTTACGTTCATCTGAAAAACGTTTATATTCATTCATCATTCAATTTTATTGACCTGAATTATGGTGGTGTTAGATTTATGCATAATTGCGGGTATAAAATTCTAGCTTTAGAAGCTCGTTAAATGATATATGTGAGCTCTAGAGGAAGCATGGATTCCCATTAGAAAAAAATCAATATCTATGGTTACGCGTCTTTTTGCGTGTGGTCTTTTGCTTCTATATATGCAAATACTGTTTTTAAGCAGTTTTTTTAATCTTATTAATTGGATAAAATCATGGGCGGAATTAAATCTATATTTAGTGTTACGCTGCTCGATGTAGAGCAAGAGCACGGTCAGCGATATCAGCGTCGTGTATTGGATGGATGCGGGGCGGCAACGGGATGGGAGGGGGTCTAAAAGCTGCAGTCCGGAGCAGTATCTCGCCGTATATATTGAGTAACTTTTGAAATATCATCATTATATGCGCAACAGCCCTATTGAAATTAAAAAAATATTGAAATACACTATTTTTAATTTTAATCTTCCGCAGCACCCCTAAATATTTTACCCATGAGCCCCCACTGGATACAATACACCTCTGCTGCAATTATCTGACGAGGTTTAAATAATTTAAAGTGCATTATTTCCAAAACATTCCAACAAATACAAAGGGATCTTTTTCAATCAATGATGGCTCAGAGGTAGTAGAAAGTCATGTTTTTTCTTTTCAGATTGTGGTAGAAGATCCAATCATCTTTATTTTATATCTGGACAGTGGAGACTGAGGGTTAATCGTTGTTCTAATACTGTCGAAGTGATGCCAAAATCTGTATCTATTCCGTCCTTTAAAAATAATCCTTTACTCTTGACTATGGACAACCGAGGTCTAGGGACAATTCGAGTATTTTTTGTATGTCTTTTCACTCACTTTTAAACTTTTAAAACCATCTATAACACGGGTCACGATTCAAGATGTCTCAATAATTAGTGCAGATGGTATGGATGACCTAACCGATCTGTTACGCAGGCTCGAAACCAACGGCATTACCTTATGGGGTCTATTTAGTATGAAATTAATATATGAAAATATACCCCAAGCATTTCATCAATATCATGAGTTTTATTTTTAAAAATGGATTTTTTTTGGAGTTTTTAGAAGCCTAAAAAATGTTTCTACAAATTAATGTGACGCGTAAATGACGCGCACATGTCTCTAGTACGGTTTCATTTGCACATGCGTGATGTTTTTTCTCGCTCGCATCCGGTACAGAGCGAATAGAAACGCGTATTGTTGATTTTATTTTTTTATATACAAATACAAAAAAGTGTTAAACTGATTTCAAAGTAACGCGACAAAAAAATGACATTACATTTCGCTTTACTTAATATACGTATCCGTGGCCGTCTTTTATATAATTCACCATTTTAGTTTGAATCGATTGTCGATTCTAAACGAACGCACTTATCACTTCCAGTACGTTTAATATGTTAATGTCCTGGAAAACGTTATAGCCGTCGATAATCATCAGCTTCGTCTTGAATTGTGTGAAAATAATCGCATCGCCAATTACTTAAAGCAAGAAACCCACGTGAAATAATATTCAAGCGATAATAATTACATTGATTCAAGAGAAACTTAAATACAGTCATCATCAACATCGCATGTTCGTGTGAGAGATGATTCATAGCATGATTTAGCTTTCGTTGAAATCAACGAATTGTTATCTGAATAAAGAAAAAAAGCTCTGTGTTGCGTATTGAAGAATTTACAGCGTATATAACATTTTTTTAATCCAAATTGAATTATGAACAGTATTGTAAATGCACTCAAATTAACATCCTTTTCACACTTTACATATGTGGTACGTAAATGTTTCCCAAGTCCGCCAAAACTACATACTTTCACACTTTCGTTCCATTAGGCCTGGTACTTTTCGTATAGCAATAGTCGATTCACAGCGTTCATTAATCGAATTAGACTCGGTATTTCTCAGTATCGTCCACTCATTTTCAATTACTTCTATGATGCTTGATATATAGTAAAACCCTGTTTCTACGTTTTTAAAGGCTGGTAAAAAAAAACGTAATTAGAGGGAAAATGTAGATTCGAGAAATGTAGCGTCTCCAAATTTGTTGACCGTGTTATTACGAAAATATTCATAAATTGTACCCCCTAATTATTTATTTTAAATGAAACAATATATGTACATGCAATTGTTAATTACAATAATAAAATTAAATTATAATTTAATGGGAACAATGTGATTGAATTTGTTGACTAAATTCGGAAAGTCTTGCTTGATTCCCTCTGTTAATGAAATTCGAAGATCCGGTTCTAATTCTAATTTATTTTTGTATTTGTTTTTAATTATTTTCATTGCAGAAAATGCTACTTCACACAGATACTTGAATATTAAATTGGGATACTCGATTTTCAAACCCATACACCAAGTATGAAGAGCTTTTTGTTTTAATTCGGATTGTAAATTTGTCCTTTCTTTTATGTCGATTATCTGTTCTTGATTTGTTCCTAATCGGAAGATAATATATCTTCAGCAAACGGATTCATGAAACATTTAAATTCTGTCTTTATATTAGAAAGATCTGCAAGTCGATTACAAAATTCTGCCCCCAATGTTTTTAAACGTGTAACTATATGTCCTTTAATTTGTTCGGCATTTACTTCATTTACCGAAGCAAAATCACCTAATTAAACAAGTGTTGAATTATTGATGATCAATATGGATTTCGGCCTGGACGCTCAACAGTCACGGGCCTTCTTGGTTTTTCAAAAGACTTTGAAAAAACGTTTGATAAAGTCGATCATTCTAGACTGATTTTGAAACTTGAGAGTTTTGGGTTATCGGATAATCTCGGACGTTTCTTCTCGAGTTACCTTACAGAGAGGAAACAATATGTGACATACGACTCCCAAACGTCATATGCTTACAATACACCTTCCGGTATTCCGCAGGGGTCAAATTTAGGACCTTTATTATTTATTTTATTTATAAATGATATTCATCGGGTCCTTCAAGGTAAATTTTCACTTTTCGCTATTTAAAAATATCTCGATTTATTACTTCAGTGGAAGATGCTCTTTCGTTGCAGCTGGACATTGATTCTTTGTGCGATTGGTCAATATTAAATCGTCTTCCATTAACCCTTTATTCGCCAAGCCTATTATATGGATTTAATATAAACTTCAAATAAAATGAAACGGCTAAACATATTGACATTCTAACAATCACATTGCCTTCAAAAGATGACTCTGCATTAATTTTCATTTAAAATTATTATATTTATTCATAAATAAATTCGTAGTAGCATTTGCCGTGGCGCTGTTGGTTAGCCTGCACGCCGTGGCGTCTAAACTGTTAAGTATTGAAAAATGTCAAACAATGACATTTTCTAGATCATCAAGAATGTTGGGCTTCGTTTTGAGAAATTCTCATCACATACGTAGCACCTTAGTCATACGAGTGCTATACAATGGATTGGTTGGGAGCTTGCTCGAATCAAGTTCCATTATATGGGCGCCTTATGACGCCACGAATTCCTTCAGATTAGAGAAGATACGGTTATATATAGATTTGGCTAAAAACGCGATGTCAAAGCTATCAACGATTTGGAAAAACAGGGGGATATCCAAAAAGCCAAAAACGTTTAGTGCAAAGTCTGGTATTCTCAATTTTTATTTACGGCTTAGAAACCTGGACCATAAAGGAAAATATGAAGAAGAAAATTGATGCCTTCGAAATGTGGTGCTGGCGACGTCTGCAAAGTATACCATGGACCGCCTAAAATGGGTAATGAGGAATTATAAAGAAGACCGACTTACGACCATATGTCTCAAAAGGATTCTTCGATACTTTGGGCATCTCGCCAGAAGAAACGATAGACTGGAGAAGCTCGTCGCGCTTGGAAACGTACAAGGACGCAGGGGAAGGGGCAGGGTACCCACCCGGCCGCCCACCCGCTGGAGTGACCAAGTGAAGACCGCCACAGGCTCCACCGTAGTAGCTGCGATGCAGGATGCAGAATGCAGAGAATACTGGAGAGACAAAATCAAGAACTTTCGGAACGAGAATGATCACGATCCTCAGACATGAGGGTGCCGACCAAAGAAGAAGAGAAAATACAGAAGAAATTTCTTAGGCATCTCTACATTCAATTTGGATTCTATCCAAGTTTATACGTACATGGCTGCCTGGAGTATGTAACCCTCGAGAAAAGAAGGTCGATTTACTTGGCGAAGTAGTTTTTCAAGCTGTTGGATGACGCAGTACATAGCCCCCTTGTACTGTGCGAGTTGCCCTTGTAGGCGTCATCTCACTACCATCGAGCTCGTTCACGTGTGTTTTTTCTTCTGCTGTTAGGACAGGTGCTCTCAGAAACTCTCCGGTAACCAGAGCTATTACTCTACTCAACCACTTGGCCGATGTAGATATATCGCCGTTTTGTTAATATATGAGATTTTTTTCACGTCACTATTATGTTTTTATGCGTGATTGGCTACCTGCATTTTTCTGTAATGCCAATCACTACAATGAAACATTGCTAAGGATCCGTTATTTTTGAATTTTGTTTAGAATTTTGTTAGCCCGAGTTCGACCCAAGAGAAATGTGGCGTACGCCAATTGGAGACCACTGCTCTATTTGTACGCCAAAATATTTCCCCTCCCTGGCCAGCCGGTCCATAATTACTGTATCGTACTCGATGATGGGGATTTACCCATCGCAGGTATAATTTCATTAAAAAATGTGTCCCATCCAAAAAAACATGTCTTGTTTCTGCACGTGTACTGTTGTTGTGCCGCCTTTGGCAACAATGAACCCCTGCCAATAATCACGACGGTTACGAAATATTTGTCGGAACAAATGGCACACTGTTTACAAATTATATAACACATTTTACGATATTATTTTTCATGACGAAATAATTCGGCAATTCTGACAAGTTCATAAAAAAAAGTCGAGGCAGCAAAAGGGTTAAACTGCAAATATTTGCTGTTGCATATTGCAGAGTGGTGTCGCGGCCTCTGCGGCGGCGGCACCCCCTCACCATCCATCATCATCATCAGCCGGACGATCACAATGGATTATTGATGAGGGCGATCGTTTGCCGCGTCCGCGAAACGCATTCATTAGCTCGCCGGCATTAATTCAATATGCAGCCGAATAAAGGCCGCCGGTTATTAATCACCAGGGGGATAATTTATTGTTGCGCACTCGGCTAATATACCGTTTGATCCACCGGTTCAAATGATAAAATGGTCATGGCGATTTATTAGGTGAATTGTCAACGGTGCGCATGCGCATCCATCTCGCGCTATCTCCCTCGCTATCGGCCACGGCCCGGCCAAACCTGTTCGCCCCGTTGTAATAGTAAGTGTAATATCGGTATAATATTGTAATCACGTATCGCGCCGACTCAAATGTGCAGTGGACGCGGTGTGCATTTTAATTCCGATGCTGTTCGATCAATTATTTTATTAAATAGATCGGGCCGTGTGTCAATCAATGGCCGCTGGATCCTCGAGGCGGGCCGGGGTTCCGCGTGTTGCTGCGTAAAAAAAATACGTAATAATTAACACTAAGCCCGTCTAGATAAATTATCCTCGGACATTCTTCGGAAGAATATTGAGAATGTGGCTTAATAATAATCTGCAAAGAAATGCTTCTGATAAATTGTTGTATTCAATTTGTCATTGTACACGCTCGAATTGATGATCCTGTTCACAGGACGAAGCCCATAAAAGACAACGTCTTTTCAATCCTTACATTTTTCAAGAAAAATCCTGCTCTGGTTGTTGTACTATTGCTTATCGATTTTTCTCATGATTTATTTTACTCTCGTCTATTTAAGTCAAGATATTATTATTAAAAAAAATGGATTATTCTAAGAATAAAAATAGTTATTCATGATATGCCGCAGACTGAGCTCTCGTAGCACGTGTCAATCGCACGTTTCACTTACATTTGGTACCGGATGCGAGCGAGAAAAATCATCGCGCCCATAGCAACAGAAGCAAATATTATTGTTTTATTTTTTTTCCCAATTGCGGACAATAAAGAACAATGATTATTTATAATATTTATTCTTTACATTTTTTTAGACAAAAACAAAAGTTTGTAAGATCTAGGATTTATATTAAAACAGTTATTCGAAATATTAGACGCGTAAATGACAACGTTCTCGGCGATGTCTCGCCTCAAACTGAGCTATGACAGAACGTGCCAATCTCACAATTCACTCGCACTTGGCACATCTGAAGCGATTTTTGTTGTTTCCATTTTTTTTCGCAATTGCGGACAATAAAAGTCAATGATTATATATAATATAATATTTATACTATTTTAGACAAATACAAAAAGTTTGGTTTGTGACATGTAGGATTTATATTAAAAGAGTTATTCGAGAAAAATCAAAAGCTTTGGGTCTCACCAGAACGGTTAATATATTATGATTAAATAAATGATATTATTATCATAAAATATATGCTTCTAGTTTTAATTATTATACCTTTAATTAATTATTATTGTTCAATTCATGTATTTAGCATGATTATTACAAATGATGGAATAAAATGGTCTTTCTAAATATTTTTTAGAACACATAAAAATATTTAGAAAGATGATAAATTAGACCCGAAAAATCGTTTTTTTTTAAATAAAAATCAGAGCCGAAACGAAATAAAATATTCTATGAATATTATTCATAGGATTTTATTTTTTATGTGAAGCAGAATGGTAGTTTGCTTAAAATATATAAAAGATTTTTGTATATTTTAGTTTAAAATCAAAGAAACATAATAAATATGTATATAAATATAATATGTTAAATTTTCAAGACAGAATTAGCGTAGAATAAAGTTGTTGAGTTGAGTTGAGTTGAGTTTGAATTGTTGTTATTAAGCTATAATATTTTTTTAAATTATAATTGGATGTTATTCCTCTATCATAATCATTTTTATTTTATTAATGTAAGATATTTAATTTTCTTGCTTTAAATTTGCTAATTCTATAAAATAATTTTCTAAAATATTTTTTTAGTAATAAAATACTTAAATATTTACCGTATATGGCCAGATTGTGCAGCGCACACAGGCGCCCGATTAGGAAAAAAATAGATTATGTGCGTCGAGAGGCGCCAATTGGGAAAAAATTAAAAAATATTAAAAATTAATTCATGAAACTTCGAGAAAAATTCGATTAAAATCATAATTCTTTTTCATAAAATTATTTTTTTATAGTAAATGAGGGGAGTATAAGAACCCCAATATTTTTTTTGCACTACTGCTTCAATAAATAAGTATTATTAATAATAACAATATTATATATAATTTAAATCAGGTTTGGTTTTCGTGCGTTGATATCTCTCGATATATGAAATACTGCAAACTACACCTAGATATGTACCATTACAGTAAAATCTCGATATAATGGACTAATGCGAATGAGATTGTTTTTATTAAAGCTCAATGTCCGTTTTATAATAATGTAATTATTCAGAATGTTAAAGTAAGCTTTTAAACGCAAAAAATAACATTTTTATTCACAAAAAGTAACATTTATTTATCTTCACAAACACAAACGTCATAGAAATATAATAAATCGTGGTTTTTCCAATTGAAAACTCACAGTTTATATAAAATAAATTAATTTGCATAATATTTATATAAAAAATTATAAATTAAACTGCTTTGTCATTTATTTTTTGTCATATTTTCTTCAAAGTGTGACGGTTATAATTTTTTATTCACACCACGAAGAGTGATTGACAGATTTCTTAAATTCCACATTATTTATTTTGTACCCGAAAGAAATTAAGCCCCATTGTGTAATTAAATGCTAATAAAAAAGAGGATTTTTTCGGAATGTTGACCGAACACCGGACAGGTGTGATGATCTCCGGGAATTTGGTTATGGATCAATCAATTGTTGGAACCGCCATAAAGCAGGTGTAAAGCACATCCATCGGGAATAGTTACGTATTATAGTTATATAGATCTGGGGTGTATAGAACCTTCGTCAAAATTATTATGTTAAAAAAAATACATATATTATCGATGACTCGACACATTTCGCCCGAGGGGCTATATGTGGGAGATGTGTGTAATTCGTGCACGTGGAATGTGAACAATTTACATTATCGGAATTTGAGCTATTGACGATTATGGAATGCATTTCGGAATTTGATACATATATACTTTTTTTTCGTTTAAAATTAAATGGCGGCCGATCATCATCAATCATATTTACAATCGTAGTCGGATTTCGTTGTACGTATGTGTATACGGGCTACCAGTTTTTAGTTATTGCCACTACATTAATATTATATTAATTCATTGATGATGATAATGATGATACATACTGATCATCTACTGCGTACATACACACAAGAATCAAAAGAAAAAAATATATAACACAAATTAATATTAAATGTTGTAATTAATATGAAAAGGGTATTGAAAATATTCATTATTCATTCAGCTTATTTTGGGTCATTATCGCCGCATATAATCTCGCTTTGTCGTGATAAAACACTACCCCCCTGTTGTTTACCCATTCTGGTCTATATTTTTCAAGGAGATCCCACCAAACACAAAACATTACTTTTTTTATTCCATTCCAATGTATTTTCCATGTTATGTTATTGTGCACTACGCATTTTTTATCTCCAGTCACCAATCGATGACGGAAAAGGTTCGTGTTTTTGTTTCGTACTTAAAGCAACACATGTTGAAGAGGAATCCAAACGTCTCACCGCGAAACCATTCCGTTACGATGCAAATTTCTCAATACAGTTGAATGGTTGACTCCCAACTTCACCTCGATCTCTGTGGTGTTTCGACGTGGATCGGTGTCAATTATGACTTTTAACTTGTCATCATCAGACTTCAAAGGCCGCCCGTTCTGTGGTTTATCAGTCGATGAAAAATTCTCAGATCGGAATTTTGTAACTGTCGACCTCTGAGGCGATCTTCCTTATACATATTGCATTTTTTTTGGCTGCTAAAGTCGCAGTGTTACCTTTACAGAATTTATACAGTACACAGAGGTTCTCTACTATCAGCTGGTAAAACCAAAACTAATTCAATACCCTTCTCCATGTTATACGTCTGCCGCCACGTAGCTCCATCTTCCAGTAAATTTTAAAGATCCAGTGTCCCTCTGTACACAGTCCAACCACCTCAGCCTTGGTCTTCCTTTTCTCCGGAGATAGGAAGGCTTGTTATCCATAAGCCTTTTGGGCGACTGACTGTTTCGCATCCTCGACACGTGACTGGCCCACTGAAGTCTGACAATTCTGATGACAGCTGTGTCTGATATATCCTTGTATAATCGATACAGTTTCTTGTTGCTTCGGATACGCTATTCATTAGCTCCCAATATCTTGGACTTGAAACCGGAATCTGGCCACTCTGACCGGTATATATTTGTGTAGTCGGTACAGCTTCTTATTGCTTCGGATACGCCATTCCCCGTCATCGAATACGGCTCCTAATATCCGTCTCAGAATTCTCCTATCCAGGATATCGAGTTGTCGCTCATCTTGTCTTTTCAAAGCCCAACATTCAGACGTAGGTTAGAACGGGCCTGGTGTGGATCATGTAGAGTTTGACATTAGTTTTCCTTAACACTCAAGCACCCGCTGTTTTCAGGCGAAACTTACACCTAAACCCGCATCTTTTTATCGATCTTGCGATTTTGCGCGGCTCTGTAAAAAATGCTTAATAACTCTTTCCTATTAAAAGATAATATGGTCAAAAAAAAAAGTATTATACGTATAGTATCACTTATATTAGATTATTAGAATATTTAGATAAGAAATAAAATTTTTTCGAGCTGTGAAAATGATGATTTATTGTATTTTAGACGGTAAAAAAACAAATAGATATCTTTATGTAGTGTGTAGGTAATTTTAGCTTTGCAATAAAGTATGTGACGGATTGTACCACATAAATATTCCAAAAAAGTTATTTTGTTGAATTGATAAACAAAGATTTAAATTCGTTACAGTCGATGTGTAAGTAAGTACTGGAAAGTTTTTGATCCAAATAATCTATTATTTTAAGGACAGTTTTAGCCATTAAATAAATACATATGTCATATATTTTACAAAGGGCATGCTGAGCAATGAATGAAACTGTGTTGAGTCGTAAAATTTTAAAGAAAACATTTTGTAGCATTGATAACGTAACCATGAACCCGCGTTAGTGCGGGAGCGGGTGTTAACCGTTTACAAAAATTTCCGCACTAACGCGGGACCGGGTCTCTGAGTGTTAAGAGGAATCTTGACCATAAATGCTTTTAAAGTCTATAGTATGTCAGTATGATTCTTCTTTGTACATCAAAATTGGTTTTAATAATTTTTGTAATAAATTTTGTAAGATATGTGAATTCCTGGACGGCCTCGAAGCTGTACTCTTCGACTCTCAGGGGTTCAAGGATTCGTCCTTGGCATATGGACATGTATTTTGTCTTGGTCTCATTGATCCTTAGTCCCAAGCCAATTGTCGCTCTCATTATTCGTTGGCATGTATCCTTGAGAGCCGTCCGAGATCTTGCCACAATGTCAATGTCGTCCGCATAGGCTAGAAGCTGCACCGATTTAATAAGAATGATGCCAGATGTTTCCACGCCGGAGTCTCTTATTATACTTTCGAGTGCTATGTTAAACAACAAACTTGCTAGAGCATCACTCCATGTTTTTGAGGAATATTGAGACTCTTCATCGTCTCGTATATCTTAGACATGTAAATTGTGTCATATGTGGATTTAAATCTACAAATCTGATATTCCCCTATTTATTTTTATGTATATTTCGACAGTCTTCGATATAGTATATTGAGTGTTCAACAGAGAAGCAGGATACAACCTCTGATTTATTTTTTGGAAGCTATATAAAACACAATAAAGCGGTTTAAAATATTTTTTTAATAATGATAGTTGTAAAAATGTTGAATATAACTGCTCATAAAATATAATACCAATCGTGGGAGTTTATTGTGTACACATAATTTCATATCCGATCCATTCGAGTGTTTTCATAGGCTTTTGTACTAAAAAATCGGCTCGTCCAATTATTGGCGTTGTGGGTTTAAGCCACATGAGATCATCGTCCCAATGTGCACCTGTGTGCCAAAAAATCGCACAGTCTCATGGTTTTGTTTAAATTTATTACGTGCACAATTGTTATTATATATTTTTTATGCACGTTCACGACTCTCGAGATGGCCCCTTCGGGGAAGAATCTGCTGGGCTGGCGCTTGGTGATTATTTATATGTATTTATTTAAAAAAAAAAAAAAAAAACGAATTCAATAGAGGAATAATCAATCAAAACACTGCACGAAATTATCGAGAGGTTCAATAAATAAAATATTTATTTATTAGCCATGTATCCCGGGAGTTCTTGAGACGCTGGATTTCTATCTAAGGCGTGTTTGATCCGCATCGAATTCCGCACCGGATTTTCATCTGGATTCCGCCTCGTTTCGCGTTCTTCTACATATTTGAGCGCTTGTACGTCCACGTGGACATGATCGTACGTCATAGGACACGGCGGCAGCTCGCCGACGTATTTACGACCGCCGTCAGCTCCACATGTTGCAAACGCGTCCGTCTGCACAATTTTAAATGAGCCGCTTGTTCGGTGTGGCAACACTGGTATTTGTAATTGGTGCCCCGGTAGTGGGAATGGTATATCTTTAATGAAAACGGGTTGCCAGATCATAAATCATGGAGTCATAACTCGTGACATAATCCAGAGAGCCGGCGCGCATTCTAGCGGCGATGGTTACACAATGACGGGCCGGTCCAAGTGCCCTCGGTCTAAGTACACAAGGCGTCCAATCAGCCATGCCCCGGGAAATTTATCTGCCCGCCTTTTATTGCCTTATCTACAAATCAACCACTAAAAGGAGATGCGGAGAGGCTGTGCGAGTCGCACTCGAGAAACTCTTTTTTTATGAGTCGCCGTCCTCGAGGAATGTCTTCTGGCGGTGGTAACGCTCGCCGCTGATGACAAACATATTCTTTCATATAATCGTGCGATGCCTCACGTCTCAGAAATGATGTTTGTTTTGACGATTCTCCCCGTGAAGAGCTGTCACTGACCATCATCAACCTCTACAAGTGATTATTTACTCTATCCAAATAACCGACAATTTTATAATAGATATTCAACGGTTTTTTTAAGCTCAGGTGGGATTTAAAACACCGAAATAACTTACGAACGTTAACGAACGTTGGGAATCATGGAGGTCACCTCTGTCCATTACTGTCAAAAGCTCTTCAGCCGAGACGTTTTTGGTCTTCCGAGTCCTCGTCTTCCTTGAATCTCACTCTGAAGAATGAGTTGCAGTATTTATATAAGACGTTATAAAGATTCCAAAGACTCTAAGGATGCTAAGGGAATGAGTTTCTCACACTAATATTCCCCCAAGTGTCGATCAACAACAAAGCTTAATTTTAATATTATTTCGGTTAGATTGAAATTTATATTATTTGTTTTATAATTATTTATTTAACGCGTCAATCTAAAATGGGTGTTTCCTCTTATATACCACTGACCAGTGTTATAAAGAATTTCCTGAATTCATAGTTTTCGTCGGACACCTATCCGATTACTAACTTAGCTCAGTCGCGGTTAACTTGCCGAAATAATATTCACGTTACCTACAAGCTATAACATTGGTTAATATGACCGAAGAACTTCTTATATACAGTAAACGCTTCTATAACGCTCTCTGCTATACTGTAATTTTTCATATTTCATTTCTATAACGCGGGTTTTCTATAACGTGATCCCGATTTCTTCGTTATACGAGGGTTGACTGTATTGTAACTGCTTTAATCCTCCTCAAACTTTCTCTCAATGTCATTTTAGTATGTATTGTCGAGCAATAAGATCAATCTTAATGTACTGTCTTCCTTCAAGATATGTATCATTAAAATCAGATAGATAAATCCTAAATTTGATACTGTATGAGTATTGGTTTAATTTTTCTCAACTTGCCCATTATTTATTTGTCAAATATTACGGAAAAGATTCGTCATAAACAGTGTCTAGGCATAGTTTAATTTATATCGGGCTAAATAATAGTATGGTACTCAATTTTAAAATATTTCAAAGAATAATTATTAACGATAACTCATTAAAATTATGCTAAAATCACAGAATAGATTAAGAGATTGCTATTGATTGAAACTTTTAAATCTTATCACGAAGATTTTAATCAATTTAATAGCTGTAATGTAATTTTTTATTGTACTTTTGATGTAAAATAGTCTTCAGACAGAATTTGGAGATGATTCTACTATATTTTCTGTAATATTAACTCGCTTGAAAGTTATTATGTAGCTCTCCAATTCCACTCATTTATGCATCTCTTTTCGCTGATACATTATTTTTCATTTCATCTCTGAAAATCAGAAGAAAAATCTTGTAAGTTAATGTATTTCATAAATATTATTTAAAATACAGTCTTTTAAATAATATTATACATCCTATCTTTTCTACATGAGAGATACGTTCCTTAAGTTAAATCAAAAAAATATATAAAAGAAAGTGGAAAAGCTCTATTTTCTTATTAAAGTTATGTAAAACTAGAGCATACTGTTGATAAATAATCGGTGTCAACTACACTGAAAAAAGTGTTAATATTGAAAATATTTTTTTAAAAGAACTTCCGTGAAGGCTAATAACTTCTAACGTGATGGCTAACAAGTAATACTATTTTTAAAACTAAATTTTAAAATGTTCTCCCCCGTTTAACCTGTATTATGAATTCTACGAGGTTTTTTTTTTTACAAAAATACGTGCAATTTTAAACTCTCTCAAAAAATCTATAGCATTTAAAATATTAGAAAAACATTTTTTTTCATCTTTAGGAATCTAAGGTAGTCATCATGTTATATTTGCACAAAAATGTTAGCATACATCAGAGCCAAGTGTATCAACACTGATAAAAAATGCCTATGATATAAGATCAACCCTTAAATATTTATTTAAGTAATGTTTATATATTAAATTCATATAGATTTTATCAATATCTATTTTTCGTTTAAAAACATTAATAATTTTAATTAAAACGCCAATTTTTTAATGGCCAATTTTTAGCTGGCGGCGATTTTTTTTCAAAAGCGTTTCCATTATGAACGATTGTCATTTGGCAGGGGGGACATGAGCGGTTTTTTATGGCTCGTTTTTGCATTTGCGATCGTAAATTAATCAACATTGTCACACCGTGTAAGTTTTAATGGTGGAACTGGAATTTCGTTTCATTCAACCGACCATAAGGTCGATAATCTCATTTTGCACCCGCACACACGCAAACTATGTCCATAAATCCACGCGAATACAATAAAAAATGCTGAAAAATATTAAATTCGATTAAAATCCGATATGTCACCGATTGCCATATGTCAATCAACCGATCGGGCCTATCCCAGTTTCGGTTACGTAACCGATAATCTGTTAATTATCAATTTTTTTCACGTATAGTAGTCCGCTATCCATTGAAAAAATTAAATTATTATATCATCACGCCCGGTAACTGGTTTCGGTTCATATACGATTTGATGCAGTGCCACTACTGTTCTTTGTGTTTTTTTTTTAGTATAATTTATTATTATTATTTTTTTCGTTCGTTCTCCGGTTTGCATGCAAGTTTTCTTTGCTCTCAAACAAAACAGGTACCTTTTTAACAGCCACTTAATGAAAAAGAGGTAACGAAGCTCGCGTTTCTACCTCGGTAGCAGATAATGAAATAATGACAGGGCCTTCCTTTCGGGTGACTCACTGCTGAAGTATGCGATCCCACGAGGAAATCTCCTAAGTGATATTTCTTGTATTTGAAAACAATGTGCGATAATGCACATTCACGTGATAAATCAACATTTAGTGTGTTGATCTTTGAAATTTTACGATCTGCATATTATTACGCTCGACATTGTACTCGACGTTGTACGAAAATTGGTCGTAAAGCTTTATTTATATTTGTGCATCTAATCTTTACCGGCCATATTTAGAGATAAACAATGTTGTCGATGCCAGAGTCAACATTTTCAAGTTGCACCGTTCTCAGAAAATGTTGCATGATAATTGCATATGTACATAATGACGATAAATATTTGTCCCGACCATTTCTGGCTAAAATAATACATAAAAAAAAATCTATAACAATGGTGTTTGCTTTTATATAAAAACATACGACAATATTTGATAGAAAATCTAGACTAGAATTTAAATAATGCATATATTTTAATTTTTTTCATTAAAAATACGAAGTAAATCATTAGAATATCTCAAAATTGTGCAGCTGTGTTTCGGTTTTGGGATTTATTTTTAATAATTAAAGTTATTCTGTATTTATAAACTAGATTTATGCAGTAGATAAAATCGGATAACATAATTTTATTATTATCCATAAAAAAATTATTGTTTCTATCCTTATCTCTTAATAGATTATGTTATTAGTGATTTTAAATTGGTAGGCTTTTATCTGACTTTGTTGCCATACATTTTTGATGGGTTTTAAATAAGGAGTAAAATCTGACCTTGACAATGTTGAAATATCAGGTTTTTATATTAAATCTTTGACCAGTGAAAATAAGAAAAAGGTTTAACAAAAAAAATAGAATGGAAAATGCAATCGTTAATATTAAATAAGGGTTGTTCTATTGAAGGAGCAAGGTTCTCATTGATGATTCTTATATAAACTTCTGCATTGGCGGTTCCATTGCGAACACTAAATCTGAACTCATAGTAAGAAAAGTATCCTTTAACCATTTTTCCTGTTGAATGCTTCAAAGTCGGCCTTTTGCATTTTTCATCAAATTTTCTGCTGTCTTCCTTACATACCGGATGCCATCCATTGCTGTGCATTTGTTTCAGGAGCCTGTTCTTATATCCACTTCAATTTAAATCATTTGGTTGAGCAGAACCTTTTTAAAAGACGATCTTCTGAAGCAGTTGTCTTCCGCTTTGGTCCTGTTTCTTTTTTGCGTTCTACACACTCAATTTTTTGGAATTTCTTTATAAATTGAGTCACTGTAGATTGAATTAAATCAGTAAATTAAAACGATACTTCATATAAAAAAAAAATATATCCCCATCTCTGATTACGAATTTTACTTTTTTTTGCCTTGTTCATTTAAAAGAAGTCCTTCATTTCTGATTTGTCAAAACACATTGCACAAAAACAGTCATGTCTCAATCCTGCATTGATCATCTGTTTTTGCATTTTCGGAATTTTTACATACGAAAATGTATATATGAAATGATTGACATTTGAAATATAAAAGATCCGGTTTACAGTGACAGACCATCTGTATCTGTCCGAATGATAGATAAAGCTGGATTTGAAACTTCCTGTGTGTTAAAACAGCATTAACATTTTTTACCAGTAAATATTTGGCTGTAAAACATGGATCGGGAAATAATACAAAAATGTTTCGCGACAATATATGCCAATTATAGACACGTGCGCATTTAATTCTGCATTGAGAATAGCTCGATCGGAATGTGACACAAATCAATTCCGCAAAGTGAAAGATGTGTCTAATTTATATATTATATTTTTTATCACATACCATTCATACAAATAAATTATTTTATTGATTATTTTTTGTGAGTCAAAACTGGATTGAATGCTTTCATTGCCTCTGGGGAAATTTTGTCATTTTTAATACGCGCCTTCGATGTGGACGACCCAGTTAAACGGTGTGAAATTAAATAAACGTTTGCCATTATCACATTATCAAATTAATTTTCGATTATTGTCATTTTGCTCATAATTTTCGTCCGCACAAAGTATATGCTAACGATTCGAGTCGACGTCGCCTCGGGGAAAATGGAGAAAGTGTGCACTAATCACTATTTACTTTTCATAAAAACGTTGTCAAATATACGTGTTGTTGAAACAGTGTTCGATATTAAAAAAAAAATTGCTCCATCATTGTAATTAATGGACTGTAAAGTACCACTCGTTTGATGACGACGAAAGTTGAATGGGAAGGGGAAAAAGAGTGATGATGGCTCTTGAAGCCGCTGCTTTGTATTGTTAAGGAAAATATTCGAGTGGAATCTCAATTTTAATCATTTATTCGTATTACAACTTGGGAGGGCTGATCATATAAATAAGCCAGCGATATCAATAATATGTATAAAAGTATAAAAAAACAATACGAAGAAAAACAATAGTGCAATTTCTTTAGGAAAACTTGTTTAAAATATTGAAAAGAAAATCTTATCGCGTACAATTTCCATCCATATATGATTTTTCCCTCAGCGCTATCGAATACACCCTGATATCTCCAATTAAATAAAAGTAATATTAATTAGTATTGAGATTCTGCATATTTTTTTTTAAATGCTTTATTTAAGGGAGGTAAAATTGCGTTTTTGTATCCGATCTGGTATAAATATAAATACGACATTAACACTTAATTAACATAACTTTTCTGCAATAAATTCAGTAGCCATATTAGAAAATTAGTAAAAAGCAATCAAAATAGAACGCACTGTATATTATTTGAATTAAAAGGTATATGAATAGTATATACGGTAGAGATTCCTCTCAAAGAAGACCAACGTCAAGCTCTACTAAGTCCGTCCTAAAATACGGATCCTATTGTTGGGCTTTGATAAAACAAGATAAGCAACAACTGGACATCTTAGAGAGGAGAATTCTGAAACGAGTATTTGGGACCCCTGAAAAGGCTCATGGTTTACAAGCCTTCCTGACCCTGGTGGAAAGGAAGACCAAAGCTGATGTGGTTGGATTGTGTACAGAGGCATACTGCATCATTGAAACTTACCGGAAGATGGAGCGACGTGATGGAGGATGAGACCAGGGCTCTACAATAGGACTGTTGAACAAAAGATGATGATGAAGATCATGAAACATCTGGCACGATTATTATTAAATCGGTATTAGTAATCGTTCTTGCCTATGCGGACTACATAGACATTGTGGCAAGATCTCAGGCGGCTCTCAAGGATACTTGCCAACGAATAATGAGAGCGACAATTGGCATGGGACTAAGGATCAATGAGACTAAGACAAAATACATGTCCATATGCCAAGGACAAATCCTTGAACCCTCGAGAGTCGAATAGTACAGCTTCGAGGCCGTCCAGAAATTCACATATTTTGACTTACTTATTAAAAAAATGAATAAAACCAATTTGGACGTACGAAGTAGAACCATGCTGGAAAACTGGTGCTACTTTGGACTTTAACAGCATCTATGGTCGAGATTCCTCTTAAAGAAAACTAAAGTCAAACTCTACATGACCTTCATCATGCCCGTTTTAACCTACGTCTGAGGCTTTGACGAAACAAGATGAGTGACAATTGGATATCCTGGAGGGGAAGAATCTGAGACGGATATTTAAGCCGTATTTAACGGCGGGGGATAGTGTATCCGAAGCAATAAGAAGCTGTGCCGACTATACAAGGATATACCAGACACAGCTGTCATCAGAGTGGAGAGACTTCAATGGGCCAGTCACGTGTCAAGAATGAGAGACAGTCAGTCGCCCAAAAGGCTTAAGTTTAACAAGCCTTCCTGTCCCCGGAGAAAAGCAAGATCAAGGCTGAAGTGGTTGGACTGTGTACAGAGGGACACTACATCATTGAAACTTACCGGAAGATGGAGGGACGTAGCGGCATACCGGGTAAAATGGAGAAGGGTGTTGGATGAGTCCAAGGCTCTACAATAGGGCTGTTGCGCCTATGATGATGATGAATAACTAATTTTTTCATTTTTTTATAAAAAAAACTCAAGGTATTGATGAGGAATTCATTTCGTTTTTTTGTCGGACCCTTAAAAGGCATAAACCGGGGTGTCACTGTAGTTATAAATTTAAATTGTTGTATACGAATGCAAAGTCTGCATTAAAGCAAAACCGGTCGGATGGTGTTAACGATATGGTGACACAAAGGATTCATTTATTCATCTAAATCCTTCCCTGAGCAATATTTCATAGATTTTCCAATAACTTCTAGAATTGAGCCGATGTCACACGGCATCGGATTTGTCCGCGAGACGACAACGCCACCTACCATCACTCAGCTGTCAGATTATCGTTTGCGTTGCCGCTCAATAACACCTTTACCGGCCGTTGCAGGGAGTTGCATTTTTTCGCTAATAGCTGGAATATGGCCAATTTATGTGCGCAAATGCTAGATTTCACAGTGCAGGCCTAATGAGACCACTTAACACGTCAGACTGTATGATTTAACATTGGCATCACCAGGTTGTAGCGTTTTATGGCCGGCAATAGGCGTTATTAGGAGCTTTTATGGACCGGTCGTATCCGATTTTCTAGGTATGGCCGATCGGTTTCGCAGTCGCGGTCGGATCGCTCACATATTGCACCGAATCGCAAACGGAAATCGACGGGTGCAGTTTTGATGTATAACGAGATCGTGTCCATCTAACTGTGTGCCAGCCGGCGAATTGATTAAACTGCATAGCTCGGGGAGAACTGGAGTAGAATCGCTGATGGCACCGACCACAAAAGCTACTCTGCTCCGAGCAATTATTGCTATTTTCCGGATATAAGAGATCAACAGGTTAAACTGCAATAACAGTTTTACAGGATAATATACGCCACATAAATATCAAACACAATTTGTTGAATATTGATCTATTTTACATCTATTCCCTGACGTATCTTGACATTGGTAGCCATATTAGATGCTATGTGGAATTTTATTTTTACTTGTTGAATAAGTTGTCCGTATTTTGAAGCGCTCAGCTATTTTTCACTAAATATAGAAAGATATAATGATAAAAAAACGACACTATTATGCTGCTTCAGCCTCCGTATTCATCGGACTTAGCCCCCTGCGAACTTTCTCTATTCCCAAAGATAGAGATAATCATATAATGATGACATTTTGTCAACAATATGTCAAAATTAAAGAGATAAAGACAAAATTAAACAATCTGATAGTGCTTACATTAAAAGGCTATATATTTCAGGTTCAGCTTTCCAGCTGAAAGGCCGCTCTAGTAATTTTAAAACGATAATTATTTTAATTGAATGAGATGAATGAAACGTTTTTGCATCTTTCCTCATTTAACAGACCCGTCTCGGCAGCTTGAAAACAACCCCATCGTCCGAAGGAGATCGTTTTTAAAAATAAATCATAATTTAGTCGATATTTCACTCGCACATAGCACATCGTAGTGGATGCGAGCGAGAAAAATCATCGGCAACAGAAGCAAATATTGTTGTTTATATTTTTTTTACAATTGCAGAAAATAATTATTTATAATATTTACTTCTTATACCTTTTATGACAAATACATACAGTTTGTGACATGTAGGATTTATATTAAAGAGTTATTTGAGAAAAATCAAAACTTAGGGTCCCAAATATACCCCATCGGCTAGGCTAAATTAAATTTATTCAAGGTCTTTTAAATATTATTTTTCTTGTTACAAAATTACAAGTTTACGTTTAATTCAATCAAAAAGAGCCGATAGGC